>SMSQ01001307.1:32149-52432 GCA_019453375.1 Ctenoplectra terminalis
CTTTTTTTTTTTTTGTTTTTGTTAAGAAAAAGGGTCATTGATATTATAATTCTCTGATCTAAGTTAGAAATTACTGCGGTTTTTTTTTTATTCACTGTATTTGCATGATTGAAAAATTTATTGACACTACAACTCTTTCTTTCTGATCTGAATTGGAAATTACTGCGAGTTTTTATTTATATACACTGCATTTGCATAATTGAAAGGTTCATTGACACTATAACTCTCTGACTTGAGTTAGAAATTACTGAATTTTTTTTTTTATTCGCTATATTGCCATAATTAAAAAAATTTGTCGACACCATAACTCTCTTTTTTTGAAGTTAGAAATTACTGGGATTTTTTTTCTATATCCCTGTATTTTCATAATTAATAGGTTCGTTGACACCATAACTCTCTTTCTGACCTAAATTACAAATTACTGCAGTTTTTCTTTTATTCACTGTATTTCCATAATTAAAAAATTAATCGACACCATAACTCTCTTTTTCTGACCCAAATTACAAATTACTGCAATTTTTCTTTTATTCACTATATTTTCATAATTAAAAGGTTCATTGACACCATAACTCTCTCTTTCTGACCTAAGTTATAAATTACTGCTTTTTTTTCTATATCCACTGTATTTTCATAATTAAAAGGTTCATTGACACCATAACTCTCTCTTTCTGACCTAAGTTATAAATTACTGCTTTTTTTTCTATATCCACTGTATTTTCATAATTAAAAGGTTCATTGACACCATAACTCTCTCTTTCTGACCTAAGTTATAAATTACTGCTTTTTTTTCCATATCCACTGTATTTTCATAATTAAAAGGTTCATTGACACCATAACTCTCTCTTTCTGACCTAAATAAAAAATTTACTCTGAATTCTTAACATCCACCATATTTCAACAAAATAAATCCCCTTCGATTCACCATGATTACTTACAATCCTCGCCAACCAATTCCAGATCGAAGCCTACGGAAAATCCAAAGATCAGCTCGAGATGAACGGCCATATCGAGACAGGAAATCCCTCGATATCTCCATCCAGGTATCAACCATCGAGAAATCCAAGACCAAGAGCAACGAGATCCATCAAAACAGAACTGAAAGAAGACGATGCATCAAAAGATCTGGAAGATCTAGAGGCCCAAGATGCGAAGATCTTCAGACCGTTGTTCGTCTACAGAAAAGAAATGGCCAGAAAGCAGCATCGAGCAAGAAATCAGATTTACGGTTACCCAATCGGTCAGAAACCTTGGCACAATCGGCTGTTAGTTTTCTGAAACCTTTTCCTCCGTTTATGATTTTTTTTTCTTTTTTTTTTTTTAATTGTTTGAAACAACGTCGAGACGCGCGATAAAGCAACGGCCGACCGTTTTACGAGTGATATGCAAACGAGAAATCAGCTAGCAAAGTGTTTGCATAGCGGATCCTTGAAGTCGACTAATTATCATAATAATTAACCGATTGAGTCAGCGTCGCTTTGTGCCATAAAAGAAGAAAGCGGTTCTCGAAGACTGGCGACGGGAATGATTTACTTTGGACGATCGAAAGCGCGATAAAATTGACGATGACGGGACGAGAGGGAAACGTTGCCGTCGATATACCAAATAGTATTACGATTAGTGTAACGATAGAGTATATGGTGTAATTAGACGATGATTAACGATCGATACGTACGATGTAATTATAATTGTTGTTTTATTGCGATACGTGTAATTTCTTTTGCGAGCAAAATAAATGAAATTTGATTACGCGTGTGTTGTTTGCGTAATTCATTAATGTAAAAATATTTTTTAGGGTAGACAGAGTTGAATGGAATCATTTTTTGTCCGACAGGGAAGAAATAATAATACAAATTTGGAGAGTTAACTTTTTATTATAAGTTCATGATTAATACATGTTTAATTTTAAATGCTAATAATACGAGATTTTTGTTTTCATTTTATAATGTTTCTTTTGACTGAATTCTTACTTTGATCCGATTCGCTTCTACTCTAATTAATATTTTATCGCGCGTAAGTTTTTGTCAAGTAAAATACTTCATATTTATGCGTTTCTATCCTAATTAATATTTTATCGCGCCTAAATTTTTGTCAAATAAAATACTTTATATTTATTCGTTTCTATCCTAATTAATATTTTATTGCGCGTAAGTTTTTGTCAGGTAAAATACTTTATATTATGATTACCTATTTATTCGCTTCTACCCTAATTAATATTTTATCGCGCCTAAGTTTTTGTCAAAATACTTTATATTTATTCGTTTCTACCCTAATTAATATTTTATCGCACCTAAGTTTTTGTCAAGTAAAATACTTTATATCCTGATCATTAACTATTTAACAACTTTGTTTGTTCGTCGTTTAGATATAAATTGAAAAGAAAACAGATGAAAAATGGCGATATCGTTCACTCGATCATGTCCGTGCCGTCCAATTTGTCTGATTCGACAAATTTAGAATGACACACAGCGATCAGAAACTCTTCCATGTCAGCTGTTCTTTTTCTTTATTGCTGAAAAAAAAAAAAATTATTTCTCAAGAAGCGTCCTCGCATTTAATTTAATCGAACAACATTTACCATGTGCGACACAAGGAAATCAGTAACGCCATTAACCACTAAAAGTTTGACAAACAATAGATGTAACGATGAAGTAGTCGAATCGATGGAAGAAAATGAAAATAAGGAAAAATTGGAGAACAGGTAGTTAATCATTTCCAACATTATGGAACTAAAGATGTACATATACAATTATAATAACAATAACAATAATAGTATAATAAATAGCTCAAGTACTTTTTAACAAACTCAAAATTATTTTTCTCTTTTTTCAATTAATAGTTCTTTGGATGCATTGAATTAAAATATGCAAATCTTAACTTCACGGTAGAATCGGATAATTTTCTGTTCCGTAAAAAAATAATAAAAATTTAGAAAGTTAAATTCTTGTTAGAAATTCCTGATCGACACCTATTTAATTTAAACATTAATTATTACAAATTTTGTTAAACTTAAAAATCTTATTTTGATCCGATTCGCCACCGTCTACCCTATAATAATATTAATAATAGTGATAACAGTATGATGATAATAAAAAATATAATTTCAGACGAAAATCTCGAAGAAAATCGACGGTCATTCATTCCGTATCTTTAATCGTGTTGCACGTCCTCGACGCGATGCTTCTTGTAATTCTTTTACCGTTCATAACCTGGCAATGGGTTTCTGCAAACGATCGTTTAAAAATTATACTGAAAGCGGTTGTGGAAGTAAACATCCTCTCATTAAATTTATCAATGCAAATGTAAAGCTTGTCGCGTTAACATAATTTTGCAATTCATTCAGGTCACACTTGAGCTTATTATGTGGGTGATCTTTGCCGGAGTGTCCATTCTTATGACCACCACGTTCGTTCTGGAAGACATTTACTTTCGAAAGAGCGACCATGAGAAATTGAGACAATTAATAAACACGAGAAACGAAGCTACGTCGAGTAATAACGAAACGTCCAATTTTTCCAAGGAAGAAGAGAAACTGAAAGTCCCTGAAAACAAAGACTGACTGTTCCTACAATTCCTTTTTCATTCTTTTGTATTTTATTCTATATTTTTATTTTACTTTTTTTTGCCACTCTTTCTGTAACTTTTTAAGACAATACAATTTTTTGATTAGTAAAGTGGTAACTCTTTTTGTTTCAATAAATTAAGGTTCGGTTTAAGTAGAGTAATTGAGTGATTGTTGGCTTGAAGATTAAAGAAACAGATAAGAAATGTTGTGACAAAGGTGAAAGCTTAGGAGGAATTCAGAGAAGCATCTGGAAAATGACCAAAGGGCAGAAAATATGGGAAAGTTTAGCTATTATTGAGACTTAGACGTATATATATAAATGGTTAGACCAATAGTAGGTACCATTTAAGTTTTATTCAGCCATAGCATGCAGTTATTAAGCACGGTTTTACTGTTTGTGAGTTTTTAATAGATATTTTAGCATTCAAATTTTATATACAATGCTTAGAAATTTTTTTAGTTCCTTAAATAACACTGTTCCAAATTTCTTCAGGCATTCTTAACATACTTACACGTAACATTATATAATATAACATAATTTTTACTTAATCTTTTTAGTTAAGAATTTTTCAAACTCTTTAAATAACACTGTTCCAAATTTCTTCAGGCATTCTTAACATAACATAATTTTTACTTAATCTTTTTAGTTAAGAATTTTTCAAACTCTTTAAATAACACTGTTCAAAATTTCTTCAGGCATTCTTAACATACTTACACATAACATTATACAATATAACATAATTTTTACTTAATCTCTTTAGTTAAGAATTTTTCAAACTCTAGATGACACTGTTCCAAATTTCTTCAGGCATTCTCAACATAACATAATTTTTACTTAATTTTTTTTGGTTCAAAATTGATCAAACTCTTTAAACAACACTGTTCCAAATTTCTTCAGGCGTTCCTCGCAATGGCGTCTTCGCAGAGGTATCCCCCGAAGCAACAAAACGACCTCACCATCGCAGAAAAATTTCTTAACGACGTGAACGTGGTGGCCCACGACTTGAAGGAATCAAAAGTGCTAAAAACAAAAGCCATGGTCGACACCGTGAGAACGATGAACAGAGCTAAGTACGGAGTACTGAGAGATCTTAAAAAATCCGACAACAGAGTATTGACCACCTTAATCGACATCGAATTGGCCAAATTGGAGGCGATTAAATCCATGAAACTTACTTTTCTCAACATGTTATCCACTCAGATCGACGCACTAGTAAATGAAATTGAAAGCAACGACGTTACTGATATATTAGATTCGCCCATTTTTGATTTCGTTGCGGAAATGATGGTGCCATTGTTATCAGGAGTTAATAGTGAGAAAATATTGAAAAAAATGGCAGTCACTGAAAATAATTTTTCTGTAAATTCGTTTAATTCTAACAGCGTTTCATCGAACGAGAATTCGAGAACACCTGTAACTGGTAAAGATGCACCGGAAAAATTTTCGTTAATGTCAATGGAGCCATTGTTCAAGGAATCTTTATCAACGTCCAGCAAGGAATCGTCTGTTCGAAAAATCTTGAAGTTATAATATTTCTGTTTCATTATTTCACGCGATTTGTGACGGTACTAATGGCCTGTTCACTGAACGACCAAGGTCACCGAAGAGTAAACCTCAACTTTGTCCCTGAACTTTCTCTTACCGTTTCGTTTCGCGTTTACTACATCCTATTGTTTGCTTAAAAAACAGAAGGTCCTCTGTTTCTCGAATGTAAATAGTTGAAGAATAAAGTTTGAAGTCTGGACACCCTGATTAATCTTAATTACGTTATTAAAAACGTTAAACCAAAATGGCGTCTTTAAGAGAACATACAAGTGAAAAGAATTAAAAGAGCTTATTTACTGTTTTTTGTTGTTAGTAATTTTTTTTCTTATTAACTCTCAGTATCGTTTAATTTTTTTGTTAATCCTTAACACTATTTAATTTAATTTTTGTAATGTAATTTTTTTTATTTATTCTCTGCGCTATTTAATTTAATTTTTTTTTTATCGATTCTCAACATTATTTAATTTAATCTTTTTAGTGTAATTTTATTTTATTTATTCTCTGCGCTATTTAATTTAATCTTTTTTTTATTCTCAGCACTATTTAATTTAATCTTCCAATAACATAAATCTGAAAAAGCACTATAAAAAGTTGCAAAAGTAATTTCCATCGATGAGTCAAAGAATAAAGTATTTCGTAAGTTTATATTTGTGTTCTTCTATAGACTCACCATCATTTAATCGTAATATTCCTAATCGAATTGCAAAAATTGCTGATCTTCGCCAACCTCGGTCATTATAATCGCGAAGCTGCAAATTATTCCGCATTAATTATAATAAATCACTGCGGTTCACTGTTGGGAACAGTTTATTCGAAAAAAATACCATCACCATTCGCACCGTGGCTATTATCGTTCGAGGAACGAACGGAAGTCGAAACTATCAGCAGGACCGGCGTTTGATTAATAGTGTTTGCTAATCCTGGAAGTTCGTTTCGAAGGTAGACGCGAGTGTACATAAAAGTGTATGGCCATAAAAGGCTTCGACGACGTTTAGACGGTTCCGGATCTCTCGTTGTTACTCCAAAAGATAACTCGAACGTGTCTCACCCTTTTTTTAATTTTTTCACAGTAAGTTGCGTCACATTATCCTTGGTCATCGTTTACATTTTTTTTTTTTTTATCCTTGACACGGTGCTTCGGAGGGATTATAAGGAATTGTTGCTTAAAAGCAGACGATGAACGCGAAAAGTATTTGCACGTACTCCATATTTTCTAAGGAAACAAATTTTAATTAAAAAAAAAAAAAAAAAATTAAAAAAAAATTAAAAAAAGAAAAATCGACATTCACTGTAGTATCACTTTGTGTTAAGAATAACAGTAGTTGCTTTGTAAATAGACGTACAGGAGAGACTTCAAGATCACATGTACCTAAATAGAAATATATAATTTTTTATTTGCATTAAATAAAATAATTTTTTTTTTATTTCTTTTACGATACTTATAAATTGGATTGAAACTGATTAAAAATGTAAGCTTGGAAGAAGATAAGTGAAGATTATTCGTTAATCATCATCCTTGCATGACTCAGAGTTTAACAAACGATTCTCTTTTATATCCATTGTTTTCCGGGTTACACGAAAAATATAATTGCTACACCTACAAGTATTTTTCCTCCTTTTAATAGTTCCAGTAATGTTTAGTCAGTGCTGCACAGTCTACCGTGACGAATCCATCGTATCGACACTATGTTCAATTACACGTTAATTATTGTCTGTATAATCATTAATTGATATTTTAATTAGAACACTATTATATAAAAAGTTTCCTTTTTTTAATTAATATTTTGATACAACCGTTTTCAGTCCGATTAAAGAAATATATTAACTTCAATTTGTACATCCTCAGGAAATGAAGAAAATCTTAGTTGCATCGCTGTTACTGTCGGTGGCCAATTGTACCCCGTTGCTGCCAAACTTAGGTGGCAGGTTTATGGATAAACTGATCCAACCACATAGACACTGGTTCCAACCACCAGGACACTCGTTTACACCGCCAGGACAATCATTTGAACCGCCTGAACATATGCATATCCCGCCTGGACAAATGCAGATTCCGCAACATCCCATATTTCAGTCACCGTGTCAATTATTGGATCATTTATTTACATTCCAAGTGAAGAAGCAGAACAGCGGCTTTGAAACCTGTTCTCCTGTGTGGTATTGCACTAACCCGAAAACAGGCAATACCGTAAGTTGTTCATTAAAGCACCATTAATAATAGGACTCCTCAAATGTTGTCACAGAATATATACTGTGATTCTCCAAATTGGTGTCTCATCGTTATCCATTTGTTAAACAGCTTGATTAAATCCTGTAGAGTTCCTCCGATGCAACCTTAGATTTTCATCCTAAAGCACTTTTTTCCATTTACAAATAATCGTTTGCAGATGTTGAAAGATTTCAATGGTATACCATTGATGAGCAATGAGCAATTTAATTTGGACAGTGAAAGTTCTAATAAAGGAGATTGTAATACAGGAAGCTCTAATAATAATAATGGAAACGTTAATAAGGAAGATCCTAAAACTTCATTGGTACATACTCCTACTCCACAACTACCAATGGATGAACCTCCCCGTAATCATGGAGGAGAAGGACTTATCGATATTAGAATAGGAGGAAGCTAAATTGTAAGATAATAAAATGATGAGAAAAACGAAGAATTTTTAATAAGTTTATATAGTTTATTTCTTGCAATATATAAAACTGATATACATACCAATAAAATTAAATACAGAAATAGATTTTTCTTTTTTTTTCCTGGTTACGACACTGATGATATATTGAAATTTTTCTCGGATCCTTTTTATCGTTTATATATCATCTCCTGATTTTTATTATTGAAAGTGTTTAATATATAAGAAAATAATATTGGTAAATATAAAAGAACGAAAATACGACAAACAAAAACTACATATATACTGGTGAAACAAAATTAATGAATAACTCTTGCAGAATAGAACTTAATTTTTTTTTTTTGCTTCTATAATTACTTTATATTTGTAACCAGTTTCATAAAAGTAAACGCAACCAATATAGATGTAACCAATTTCTTTTTCAGAAAAACACTCTATATATCAGATTTTGTTACTTTCTTTACTCGTTTCTATAAAGAAAATGAAAATTATTTGATATATTAATTAAATTACACTTCACTCTATCATTTTAGAAACTATCATTTTACCAAAACTGCTTCATTATGGCCATAGTTGGATGCGGTCGATAGATTCTTTAAAAGACCATCTGCATTTATGTTTACATTGGGATCATTCTCTTTTATATCTTCCACGACTTTTTTAGCAACTGCTTTAACTGTTGCAGAATTTATCACATGATTGTCACTCCACAATGGACATGTACTTTTATTTTAAATTCAAATTATTATATACATAAATTAAATTGAAATGTACATAAAATAATACGTGACTATTAATTAATGGATAAAAACAACTGAAGATACAACAATGATACTCACCTCTTAAAATGATCATATCCTGCTATTGGTGTGTCACAGATGTAACACATTATGGTTCCACAGGTACAAATAATTTTATTGCATCCATCTTCTTTAAAATATGGACGAGAGCACGAGTGACACTTACGCACAAGTGCTTGTGTCATTTTTTCTTCTAAAAATAAGCGTGCCCTGTCGGACTTTTCTTCATAGCATTTCAGCGGTACATGATTTAACTCTTTGCATAATCTATTTCGAAGCAAAATTCCACGTAATGATGGTAACGAACAATATTTTATCTCATAAATTTAGAGAAGGTTGTTGATGCATTATTTGCATTGAACTTACCGACACGATTCTTTCATACATTCGGGATTAAAACATTTGAAAATTTTATCCTCAGGTGGAGGTATAGACGCAAAATGACAAAATGGACAGGAAACTAAACCTTCTAATGTAGCAGCCGCTACCTCTGCCTCCTGTTTCTTACGGATAAAAATACTAAATTGTGTCGGTGGCAATATTTTCTGCAGCGTAGAAAGAGTAAATTCTCCATCGCAGTTGATAAAACACGAAACACTCGTTGTTCCCTGCGCTAAGTTAATTTCAGTTCCTCTTTGGATACATAAATTACAAAATATATGGCCATCATCACATGTTGAACATTTAGATGGCATACACTCATTGTAACAACACTGACATTCTAGAAGCTCATTTCTTTTCTATTAAACAAACAAACAAATCAAGTTCTTTTATTTTATCTCGCTTCATAATATTTACTCTATACGTATATCGTAATATGTTACCTTTAATTCCTCAAATTCTTTAGTTTCCTTTTCATTTAACTCATCTAGATATTTCCTAATTTGCTTTTTATGTTTTACAAATGCACATTCTTGCAACAATGGAATATCTTCTGATAAATTTGTCTCCCACAATGATGTATAAGTTGACTTTCTATCGGGTTTCATATTTTCTAGTGTGCATGCAGTTAAACTCAAATTATGCTTGTTTTGATTATACTCTGCCAATATAGTTAAAGCCTATAAGTTTTAAATAATACTTTATATAGGATCGAGATTTCCATACCGTTCAACAGGAGCAATGACAACGAGGAATGATTGAGAGTACCGTGACTGCGAACGCAGAGACTCGACTTTACAACGCCGAAGGTCACGGGTTCGTATCCTATTGGTATTCCCTCATTCTTTCCTCGGCTCCTACATTTATATACCACAAATGAGACATCATACTTTAATCAACGTACCTCAAATTGACTGAAATAAGATTTAAGAAACTCTAACGCATCAGAACTGTATGTACACTTTCTATTTGGATTTTCAAACTGTGTAAATGGATCTGGAAATATTTCCAAAAACTGTTTCACATCAAATTTAGTAATATATTGCATTTGTTGATGCGTAATAGTTATTCTTTTTAATTTTTCTTCTTTCGTTGGATAAGTAGGATTTTTCAACTGAGTTAGTACAAAGCTTTCTAACTTATCTGGATCATCGAGTGTTCGTGCAACAATTTTTTTTAGATAATTAGGATCTGCATTAGGAAAGATGCCTAACAAATCAGTGTACTTTTCGTCTGCGACATAAGCATCTTTTTCACATGCTTTCACGGTATTTGTTTCAACCGAATGATCTTCTTTACCTTGTACGGACTTAAACTCTTTTAGTTGTATAGCTGGATCAACATCTTTATATACCTCTCTTTTACATACTTGTCTAATATAATTCTTATCAGTATCAGGAAAAGAAAGTATTAATTTTTCACACATTTCTTCATATTTTTGACGTAAAATAATGTTTCCCTCTTCGATATTTTCTTTTCTTTTCTGAGCTATCTTCTTAGTAAGTACTTTTCTTTTAGTACCTCCAAAGACCTCTTCGGTACTGTGTATAGGAGAAATTCCAGTAGAAGTTAATGGTTTACTAGAACCTGCTGTTATTGTAGTATCATCAGTATTAGATAAAAGATAATCAGAACCTGTAGTACAAATATATGGTTTAGTTAAATGTAAGTTAGTAAATTTTGGTACTGATATAGTTAATGATGTACCAGAAGATAATTTACCGGAGCTTGTTACTACCACAGGTGATATGGCTTGATATTGATTAGATAGTGAATTCTGTGGCAGATTTTCTGTACTACTTTTTTCGTTACTATAATTGATATTTAATGTTTTTAACACATCCTTTGCATTCATACATGATAAACTATTTTTATCTGTACCCTGAGATTTTAGGAAGGCTTTTCGTATCTCATTTCGTGCATTAAGATTTACATGTTCATACTTGCCAGATAACTTCTGTTTTTTAATATTTTGCATGAAATTCAAATACTCCATATAATTATGTACCATTTCTTCTTGATAATTTGTTGGATTTGACACGAATACATTTCTTCCCAAAGGAAAACTTTGATTTCTTAAATTGCCTTTTTTGTATTTTCTCAAACTCCTTGGGGCTTTTGTACACGTGGAACGTTTATATTGATTTGCAGTAACATACGTCAGTTTTGATGGAGATAAAATAGAAACATTAGTTGAAGTAACACAATCTACATATGATGGTTTATTATTAATTATTAATTTTGCTGGACGTAGTATACCATTTTGAGTACTTTGAAGAACTTTATTATCTTTTACCGAGTTTTCTAATAATACATTATCTTCATACTCTGTTTCTAACAAACTATCCTTACTTTTATTATTTCTAATGTTTGAAGCGTCTTGCAGACTTAAAGAATCATTTGATGAATTATCAGTTATTATTATAACATCATTATCACATGAACTATTTTCTATATTTGATTGTTCCGTATATTTAATTTCTTTCTTATCTTGCAAAAACATCTTTTTATATTTAACAGTATTATTATTTGTAACTTGGTTTCTATTAGGAACCCTACTTGGTAGCCTTTTCTTCGATAATAAATCCGACAGACCGAGCTCTGTATGATTTTTTTTATTGCGATTTTTATATAAAGCTGCAAATGCACACTCGTATGTACATTTAGGTAAAAGTGTACATATCTGAAGAGCTTCTTTCTTTATTTCTTCATTCAGAATATTTGATTCAGTATTACGAGTACAGTCTGAATTATTAGTGTGAACTGATAATGGTTCAATCACAGTCTTTATAGATTCTGTTTCACATGTATTAACTTCAGATGATGAAATTGGCTTTATTTGTTCTTGAGAACTCTGAACAAAATCTAAGTTACTATAATGCTCATTATTATTTTCCTCCGAAATTCCTATATTAATTGTAGTACAAACTTCAACATTACTACTAGCGTTAGACGTATCATCGTGTAATCCTATATTAGCAATTACAGATGGAGATGACTCTGATATAGATTTTTTAAGAAACGCTCCTTTAGAAATAGGATCTTTGTTAAAAGTAGGAAATACATTTGCAAAATCATCATCTGAATCTGTATTAGAATCAGGTAAGCTTGTATGTACACATAAGCTATATGAACTTAACTTTTCGACATGTGTTTCTTCTGCAACATCTAATGAATCATCTGACGATTCACTATACATAGTGACTTCGTAAGATTCAACTTTAGTTTTCCAATCCTTTGGGCTGTTCGTTCTCGCAATTACTTCTATTACAAAATCTAGCTCAGAGTCTGGTCCAAAATTTTTTTAGTACTTCAAGTATTTCATTCTCATCCACATCTTTCTGTCCTACGATAGAAAAGTGTCTTTTTATCTCTCGAGCATCGACAATTATTTTATCATACATTTTTTAATATACATACCGACTATTTATTACTATCAAACAAAAGATAATGAATAAATTAATATTTTATACGGAATGGAATCATAAGCGAACTTACAACTTACAATACTCTCCTCTTGATACAATTTTTATTTCGATGAAATCAATTTTTTTTTTTTTTTACTGTTCAAATAACTTACGAAGATCGAAGGTATCGATTATAAATTGTCGTTATTCGAAATGTATAAATAAATAGGAAACAATTTAAGACGCAATCACTAACGACACGCTTAAAGAAACAAAACAATTCACTCGTACAGAGTACTGGGATTCCCAAAAGAGCATCGAACTTCCGTAGGAACATTTAACATTTAAAAAAAAATTACTTTATTCAACGTCATTAAATATAAATACAATATGTACCTAAAATATTTTTATAAAAATCAATTGCGACGTTTCAAGTTAACAACAATAAGTACACGTTTTTACATAAACTGATGAATGGTATACTTATTCTGTATCGTGTTTTTCAAATTAGGTTTGTTAACATCAGGGCTACCAACACGAGATATTAATGTCTTATAGAAACTTCTTTATTCTCGCAAAATAGAAATTGCTTCAAAATCGATACGATTGCAATAAAATAATTAATAATTAAGTAAGTTTCTTCAACCTGTTTTTATAATTGAATAAAAAAAATTTGTAAGGACAATACTTTTCTGTATATCAATTGTAGCTGCAACTATTGGAAAATATTTGTTGAATAAACCGTGAATAATAATCACGGTGAAATAATATTAACAGGAATATTTTGAAACGTTAGTTGTCTAGTTTCATTAATTCCCTAGATCGTATCGCTATTATTATCAATTTAAGTTGGTACTTAATTTTGATAGAGGACGCTTTGACGAAAGAAAGAAAAGAAAAGAAAAGAAGAAAAAGAAAAAAGGTAGAAGTGTTTCGCACTATATTCCTATCTGAAACAACATAACCTTAAAGGGTGCCTTGATAACCCGCTGTCGGCGGATGAACTGTCAATTCTGGTGTATTTAGAAAGAGTGTTGTGCATTATATTATTGGGTATAGATTTAGGAAATTCGTGTTGACTGACCAGAGTCCACGAATTTCCGATAGATATTTTACAAATAAGTTTCGTTGACGTTTAGTTTTAGTAAATTACATTAATACGCGACCGCACCCGTCTGTGAGCGGTTACGTGCGGTGATTCATAGATATAACTCGCAGTATCGCACGTTTCTTCAAACGATATCGTATGTAAATTTATCGAATTCTTCGTGAAAATTGAATACAAAATGACAGAAGTTCATAACTTAGGTGTTGATGCCATCAGCTGTCATGCATGGAATAAAGACAGAAAAGGTTCGACTTTCGTTCTATGGAGCACAGTTGCTTTCCCATTCAATGAACAGTCTTAACGTTCTTTTGCAGAAGTAATCATTTGTCCGAATAACAATGAGATTCAAGTTCACAAACGTACATCGAGCGGTTGGAAGTTACTGCAGAATCTACAGGAACATGACATGCATGTCATGGGTATCGATTGGGCACCGAACAGTAATCGAATAGTAACATGTTCCGCAGATAAGAACGCGTACGTTTGGACGCAGGAAAAGGATGGTAAATGGAATCCTGCGTGGGTGCTTTTAAGAATAAATCGAGCCGCAATATGTGTAAAATGGTCTCCATTAGGTACGATATTAATTAAGATCAATGATATTGTTGGATCGCATTTGGATAGACGTAAATTATAATATCGATCGTACGTTTCTTTTTGCAGAAAATAAATTTGCCGTTGGATGCGGAGGTAGAGTAATAGCTGTTTGTTATTTCGTGTCCGAGAATAATTGGTGGCAGTGCAAGCATATAAAACGCCCGTTGAGGTCTACCGTAACCACAGTTGATTGGCATCCGGATAACAAAGTTCTGGTTGCCGGATCCACGGATTATAAAGTTCGTGTATTTAGTGCGTTTATTAGCGATATGGAGGATGCACCTGGCACAGGTCCATGGGGGCACAGTAACACTTTAGGAACATTACTTGCTGAATTCCAAAACACTCCCAATGGAGGTAGAGCGAAGTATCATTTTGTTAATAGTTTCAATAACGTTTAATTTCGCTAATCGTTTCTTTATTTGTATCTAGGGGGTTGGATACACTCTGTTGCATTTAGTCCTTGCGGTAATAAAATTTGTTGGGTAGCGCATAATTCGTCGATCTGTATCGCGGATGCTACCAAAGGAAATGCAGTTATACGATTGTACACAGAACATTTGCCGTTTTTAAGTTGCGTTTGGATGGGGTCCAATTCCATTGTTGCCGTGGTATTTATTCGCGCTTTTAATTACACTCGGTCATTCTGATCGTAAATGTATAAATAACCAACAGAGTAATAAGTATAATTTAATTGCTCCTTTTCTTAGGGACATAACTGTATGCCTATGCTGTATTCCATAGACGACAATGGTCAATTATATTTTGTATCAAAGCTAGACAACACACAGAAAAAAGAGGCCGCCGGACTGTCCGCGATGCGTAAATTCCAATCGTTAGACCGTCAAGCGAGAACTGACACGAACGACAATGCCTTGGATAGTATACATCAAAATACGATCAACTGTGTACGCAAAATATCAGATAATGAATTCAGTACGAGCGGCTTGGATGGTCAGCTGGTAGTTTGGGATCTTAAGGTAAACTTCGCTTCTTCTCTATCTGCGATCAATACGAACGGTATTATCGAACTAATCTTGTTTTTAAATCTAGCTACTGGAAAATTCCATCGCCGGTCTCAAGATAGCATAAGTAAAAATCTTTTTTTATACCAGAGGAAAATGGAAGATATTACATCAGACTCAAAGATGTATAAATGTTAATTCTGAAACGAAAAGAAAGAAATATACGATTTCTCATTAATTCTCCAGCGATGTTGATCCTTTCTTGCAACAAGAAACGCGTCCATACCCTCGTAAGGCAACTCGATACCGTTTCTCTGCTCTGCGTGTACAACTTCCAGCAATTTAAACTGTCCCCGTTCGAGACCCATTCGCTCTATCCCTCTCCCTTCTCGTTTAGTTACGTCACGGTTACACATCGTTGCGATATACGCGACGCCTCTCTCGGTTCGGCGAGCGGTTTGCATAGTTTCAGGCGTCGCGACGCGCGTACGTCGGTTCATCGGTTGTCAGGCGTAAAAGGCTGGTTCGCGCCTGGAAACCACACGGTCTCGTGCAGCTCGAGTGGGGGGCAGCCGGACAAGTTCAGCGCGAATATCGATTCAGTCTCGCGCAAACCACCCCCATGTACCGTGCCCGTTGCAGCAGCTCCACCTTCTTAGCTTTGTTGTTCGCTCGGTGTCATGACTGACACATAAACAGAGGGAGAAAGAGAGAGGTGTACCGCGGTAAAAAGTTTGTGTGCATGGTGCGCACCGTGCTCCACCGACGGAACGGATCTTAAAAAGTGTCGCGTTTTTATCATCTCGACGACCATTAAGGGGACACGTTAGACCCAAAGAAACGAGATCATCGTCGATAAGAACGTCTTTGACGATGATGCTTATCGATTTGACAACCAGTCTCGAAGAGGCATTCCATTGTTCGTACGGTTTACAGTGAGGTGGTCAAGTTCATTACATAAACTCGAGTCGTGGCGAAAGGCCGCGATACATATAAAAGATATTTTTTTTTTTAAGTTCGTTCGATACGAAAATTATTAATCGTCGAGCGTGTACTTGTATTCTTCTTAAACGCTATTTTTTTTTTTTTTTTTTTTGTTGTCGTTATTCCTCCACTTGTATCTTTCCTTTTTTCTTTTCTCGTCCTTCGTTTCGAAAGCTCGTCCCCTTTTACTTTTCTCGTACACCTTTCGTCGAACACGGTTCGCGCGACAGTCACGGGCCTGTCGATTAAAATAGATCCTTCCAGCGAAACGTTCCATCATCGATTCGCCTCGTGCGACCAGATATCACGGAGGGTTGGAGTTTCGTTCTTGTCGGCCACGCGTGCCGATACAGTCGATTAATTTAGAAAGCTGCTGGTAATTATGATCGAACCGCTCGATATCGTACGCCTTTCGTCGAACAGATGTGCCCGATAATTTCGTAACTGTCCTCGCGTTCGCGGCTGGACGTTGGTAACGCAAGAGGAGGAGGAAACGAAACATAATAAAGAAGAAAAGAAACGGAAGGGAGCCGGAGGAATCGTGCGAAGCTGAAAGATCCGAGTATCGTTCGCGTGGCCGTCGAATATGAAACGGTTCAATCACGGTCACACGCGTCCCTATTCGTCTTGACTACGAGTCGTGGCTGAGCAAAGGAAGTGCGCCTCCGCTTCTTGAGAGATGTCTTCGATATCAGCGCAGGGGGTCGTTGAAAGAGCCAGCGCCGAGTTGACGAAGAGAATCAACGGTCTGGGGCTGAGAGCGTCTAAACATCATGGTTGGTGAATTGTTAATACTATTTGTTTTTTTGTTTTTTGTTTTTTTTCTTTACAACGCACGATGTAAGATTGAAAAGTACCAGAGGAACCATACCTTACGTAATTAAACAATTTCAAAGATGGAACAGGATTGGAAACTTAAAAGGCACGTTGCGCGTTTAATTTTACCGTGGCCATTTTTTAATAGGTTTAAGTCTTTTCACCACATTTCGTAACAGCAAGACGGACGAACTTTCTGTGTTGGGTTAAAAGACGGTACGTTTAGAATCGAATTAAAAAGAACGAAGGTTAAAGAAAGAAAAAAAAAGACCTATAGCAAGGTTAATACCCTACCTTCTACAAAATCTTAAATTTCGATACAACATTTTATCGAGCTTTTAAACCATCGAGGGTTGCTTACTCTGCAATAAAGTCGTTGGAGTAGACGATCCTCTAATTATTTCGAGCACCTCGTAGCCCATTTTATCCTTCGTGCAAATGGCCCTCTTCGCTCGAGAATAATTTAGAATCGATAACTTTGTTCGAGAATAATTTTCAACCAAATCCTATCCTAACTCGTAATCATAATTCATCCAACATCGTTCTATCCTTTTTCTTTCTTTTTACATACTGTCCCGATTATTCGATAATCTGTATTAATCGATGATTCCCTTTTCTTCGTCTTTCTACGAGTCGTCCGGTGTTTCGTCGTACTGGAATTCGATACGGTCGTCGAACAGGGCCGCCGTCCACGAATTTGGCCAACGTCATTACGTAATCGCGATGACGAATTGATTTCCGTTGAACCGCAACCCCTCGAGCCGCTCCTTTCGCCGCGTTTCTTAATTCTGCTCTTATGCAACGTCATTTGGGGATAGGTTGATCGTTTCCTCGCCGATTGTTCCGGCTGTTCTCCGGAACGCTCGTTAGAACGGCCACCAGGTGCCTTTAGTCGCAATCTGAACTGCAATGGAATCGATAGCATTCGTCCTCGTGCACGTGAAAACGTAGAAACCAAACCTTACCGTTCAGGAACCTCTTTACCTCCTCTCGCGTTCCATTTTTCGACACCGAAATTACACCGGTGGTCAAAAAATAGCAATCCGTAATTTTTTACGGGAATTTTACGAATCGCCGGAATTTTTGGAACTTTTTCTCCAATTTTCCGTCGACCCTTCGCACTCCGTGCGATTCTTTGTCACCGAGGAAAGGAAATTCTATTTCGAGCGGAAAAAATTACTATTGCCTGTGAAAGTACTTGTTTTTATTCATTTTATAAATATCCTTTTCCCTCTCGCGAAGGAAACGTAAAATTTTTATTTTGTAAACGATCGTGGCGCGATATCTTTGGAAATTAAGCGCGATCGCGTTGAAAACGGAATGTCTCCGTAGCGGAGTCAAAGGAGCGCCAAGGGTTAAAACTGTAGATAAAGTTTTGTCTCTGCGTTATGTATTTTCTTTTTCTTTTTTTTCTACGTAGCTTCTATTTTGGTTTTTTCTTTTTTCGTTGCAAAATTAGATTTAGAAAACTCGATTTAGAGAAAAAGAATATGGATAAAGTATTGTTTGTATTGAATTATACATTTTCTAAATATCAAAGTATATTTTAAATATAGAAGATTTCCGGTGGTTCTGGTATTGGAAAATTTAAGTTCCATAAATAATAGAAGAATCGTGTGATCTCGTGTAATTTTTATTTTTAAAGAAAATATTCTATAATTATTGCAGTCCCTTAAAACTTCGTTCTCCGGTTCGTACGTCAATTTTGTATGAAAAATAAAATTCGTTTTTTCTTTTCATGGAATCCTGTAACCATGTTTCTATGTAAATTAAAAAAAAAAAACGTGTGCAGTTTTTTTCCACTCGAATCTTTAATCTGTATTTTTGACATCGACTCAAATAATTATAGTAACCATAAATAGGCGTTGTACAATTTTAAAACGGCGTTCGAATTAATTTCAATCGTTGTTAATTATCATTAATTGTTGGGAACATCGACTGACGGGACTAGGTCGACGATTCACGGGCCGGAAATATCGGTGAATCGGCGATTTGTCGCGTCTGGCGCGAGAAACCGGGCATCGTGTTTGAATGGGAACTCGAGAGACAAAAGGCTGTGCACGCACGCCGGTTTCGACGACGGAGAAGCCGTGACAGGGCAGAAGATTTATTTTAACGCGTAAAATAGGCAATCACGGTGGCTGGATTGCAGCCAGCCACTGCACGACTGATAAAATCGCGGAGGATCAGACTCGGAGTTCTCGTAGAGGACGATTAATCATTCGTTCCGTGTCGTCGGACCGATCGTCGCTGTTTCTTGTAACGAAGAACCCGAAAATCCGTTTTTACGAGTCTTGCAACTTAAACGGGAAAAAAGTTAATCGATGTTGGATCACCAATTTTCTTTCTTATTTTATAATTTAACGATGGAGGTAGTGCATTAAAGTTGGGCTTCGGTTGAGAATTAATTCAGTATCAAATCAATTATTTTTTAACGTATTAATATTAATTTTAAGGACCTCGGATATATTTATTTCTATAATTAACTAATAAAGGATGTTTTGTCGTCGAAGAATCAATTTTAAGTTCAACGTTAAGAAAATTATAGAGTTCTTATTTTTTATTCGTTGATTCTTGTTTTGTGATAAATTATACAAATGTGGAGTAAAGATTTGCTACACTTATGTACGACTGATCTCCAGTCGTATATTTATTTATAAACAGAAATAGGGCTAGTTTCTTTTTAAAAAAAATTATTCCAAAGCTTTCGCAGTTGCTTAAGATACCCATTTTCTAATTACATATTTCTCCGATTCGAAGAAAATATTCTAAAATTATTGTAGTCCCTTAAAACTTCGTTCTCCACTTTGTACGTCAATTTTTTATGAAAAATAATATTCTTTTTTTTTATGAAATTCTGTAACCATGTTTCTATGTAAATTAAAAAAAAAAAACGTTGGTGTGCAGGTTTTCAATAAAAATTTCCGTAGCCGGGAATATTTACATCGCACGGAGAGGTGATCGATACTGGCGATTAATTAAAAACATCGGTAGCGCTTTAAAAAATCACTGCTGCGCTCCAGCGGTCACCTTTTTGAATTACAGTGGTTTGAAAATTTGTTCAATTCCAATCTCGAAACACCGGCGGAACGACGTTACGTTGAACATAAAATATCATGTTGAGAAATCGATACGAAATACGTTATTGTTCGAGGATAAGTGAATCAGATAAGAGGATGAAAGGTCTGGTTACGATTTAATCGTAGGTAGACACGATTCGCGGAAAAAAGTGCTCGCCGCGCGATAAAGAGATAGAGACAGGAAATAGAGACGCACTCGGAGCCAAATAGGACGTAGGAGCTCGAAAATAAAACGAAAATAACTGCTGCATCTTCGCTGAGTTTACCTTTGCAGAAACGTCTTTGAAGAGACATGCTCGCCAATACACGTTACATGCATCGAAGCATTCTTAAGAATCGATTCGTTTGCGATGCACGCTCGATATGGTATCCTTTTTTTAAATTGAAACACTTTTTTTTTT
>SMSQ01001308.1:0-13023 GCA_019453375.1 Ctenoplectra terminalis
TTAAAAATAAAAAAAAATTATAATCAACAGAGCCAAACGCAGATTATATTTCCAACAGTTTACCAATATTTAATACAAAAAGAACACGAACACTGTCCTAAATTAAAAATAACATCAAACTAATTTTCACTGACTATTTTTAAAGCCCCCAAAAAATACGTTTAACAGGACCAAACAGATTATAATACCTCCAACAATTTACCAGTATTTAATACAAAAAGAACACGAACACTGTCCTAAATTAAAAATAACATCAAACTAGTCTTCACTGACTATTTTTAAAATACAAAAAATATACATTTAACAGGACCAAACAGAGATTATATTTTTCAATATTACCCCATAACCATCTCCACCCATCCCCGACCTAACCACGCTCCCATGAAACCCACCAAAAAAGAAAAAAAAACGCTGCACCCCATCCCAACCTCCTATCACCGCAAGACAAACCAACACCAAACAAGAAACCACAGAAACGAAGCAAAAAAAAACCAGAAACATCAAACTGCTTCGAAGAGTAGCCTGTTTCCACAAAGTCGAAAACTCCGTTGATCAATCGCAGCAGCGCTCGGGGCTGCCACCGGAATTTCCAGGTCCGCGTTCAACGCGAAGCGGGATGGAACGAACGGATAAGAAGAAGAAAAAATTTGTTAGAAATTGCCAAGGATCCGCCGCGAAAAGTTGTTCTCGCCAGTTGAGCTCGAGATCCTACGTTCGACGAACTGTTTCTCTCGGACATCGCGCCATCTCGAGGCCCTCCTTCCCGCCCGGCCATCTTTCTTTTTCACCGTTCACGGTTAGATGATCGCGGCAGCCTTCCAGAAAGTTGGCCGTTCACCGTGTTAACCGGCGCCACGTCTACGGCCGGTAATTAATCGGAGAAACTCGGATCGTAAACAACGCGGCATCCATTAAGATCCCATTCATTAGACCGGAAGTGGGCGCAAGAGAGGCGGTGGCCGCCTTATCTCGCCGCTACCTCTGGCAAAACTGCAGCCAGCTGGCTGAAGAAGACCCCGTCGAGGATCTCGAGGGATGGCGGTGGCTCCAGACGGTCGAAGACTTTCAATAATTCTTCTGAATAACTTTGAAGCAGAGGAGACGGACTAGCGAGTTTCTTCGAGGAACTTTCTCCGCTTCCACGGCCGCCACCTTTTTCTTCCGGTCCCATCGTCGAACGCGCGTAAGTTTCCCAGTCCCGTTGTCCCGCCGGCTAGCCTTCTCTTATCTTTTATGCATTATTGGCGAATGGCTGAGAAGCAGCGGCCCCTCTCGTCAGCCTTGAACCCCTTTTCCAAGCCAGCCTGTCCCCATTCTCTCATATTTCGGAACCAATATTATGCTAATGCAGCGCTGCAACCGTCTCGCGAGATACACCGATGTAAAGGAACCGGCGTGTGTCGCGTCCCTTTTGAATAATTTCGCAGGAGCCAGGCTGGGAGAAAAATATTAAAGACTGTTAGTCGGATGGTGTAGGACAGAAAGTTTGACAGGCTATGGAGGGAGGCTGGACGTGGGGTGGATTTTTAGATTGCGATTTTGGGAGGCCGTTGGAATATTGGCGAGGCTTGATCATCGGGCTGGATGGAGATCGGATTTTGCTTTAATCTTCGTTCGAACTGCAGTCTTCATTTTACTTTTAGATAGGAATTTTTGTATAATGTTTCTTCCTCGTTTTTTGAACCTGCTCGGGTGGTGCAGGGAGCTGGAAAGATTTCGCTTCCGACGGTTTGGGGGCAAGGAGGACTTTCGCTTGGGTTATCTATCGTCAAGAAATGGGATTATGCGAGTAATCGAAGTTAATTGATTAATGCGAATGATCAAATTTAATTGATTGATGCGAGTAATTAAGTTTAATTGATCGATGCGAATAATCGGAAAGAAAATAATACGCTGGGAATAAAAATATGTGTGAGAAGGATTGTGCTGCTTCCAGTTTGATTACATGGACATGTATTTCTTTCGAGTGTAATATCTTTTTAATTTATTGCAATACTTGGGTCGTTTTTGATTTAATAGTGTTTTGTATTCTTTTCTCGGAGGTTTCCTAATTTTTAAATAAATATAATTGGAATTTTATGTTGAAGGTTTGTTTCTTTGGAAATTGGGGAAAATTCTTTCTTTCGAAGTATTTAATTTATTTTCTAAGAATTTTCTTTGATTAATATTCTTTATTATTATTTTAGTATTTTTTATTATTACTGTTAAATTTTTTCTCTATTTGACTAATTTTCTATGAATTTTCTTCGATTAATATTCTTTATTATAATTTTAGTATTTTTTATATTAGTATCTATTATATTAGTATTTTTTATTATTACTGTTAAATTTTCTCTGTATT
This sequence comes from Ctenoplectra terminalis, assembly GCA_019453375.1. Lineage (NCBI taxonomy): Eukaryota > Metazoa > Arthropoda > Insecta > Hymenoptera > Apidae > Ctenoplectra > Ctenoplectra terminalis. Next base: position 2,342 of record SMSQ01001308.1, read on the forward strand.
TGACTAATTTTCTAAGAATTTTCTTCGATTAATATTCTTTACTATTATTTTAGTATTTTTTATTATTACTGTTAAATTTTCTCTATATTTGACTAATTATCTAAGAATTTTCTTCGATTAATATTCTTTATTATTATTTTAGTATTTTTTATATTAATATCTATTATATTAATATTTTTTAATATTCCTATTAAATTTTCTCTGTACTTACTATTTTTTTTTTCTTTAAATTTAAATATTACCAAGAACAAATTTCTACAGCTATATTACAATATCTCTAACCCTCTATCCTCTAAGTTTCATAAAACAATTAAAACAATATTCCCCACACGTGCATTGCTTTAGTGTAACATTTTTTAATTCCAGTTAAATAAAAATTCTCTTTCCAACGAATTAAACTGTTTACCTATGAGCCAACTGTACTCTTAGGTCCTTCAAATTTAATGTAACCCAATTCCCCGCTCGCTCTACCATATTTCTCGCTAATTTTAACTCTCCGCCGAGGCCAAGTGTCCAAAAATTTACGAGGTTCACGAGAATTCGAAAAAAAGATTGGCGTGCAAGACGCGTGACAGCTTCCTCTCGTCACGTACGTGACGCCGCCTGGGGAAAAATGAATCCACGACGCGTTTGCCGGAGGTTAGATCGACTGAAATATCTCCGTGACGGCCGGTGAATATCTAAATATGCTATGGCGAGAGGACACGTTATCGTTTAATCGAACGCTGAATCGAGACTGTCTGTGATCGCGGCCCATGGTGTGATTTATAATAGCTACTTCTCAAGAAGAACCTGTGTGTCGCACGATTTGGTCCACACGGGCTTCGAGGCGGCGGTAGACATTTATGGATCATCGGTGTCGGCTGTGACAATTTTTCTTGATATCATAAAAGGTTCTCTTTTCACAAAAAATCGAACGTTTCAAACGAACGTTCAGAACGATCGTTTAACTTTTCCCATGGAACTTCGAAAGGGAAAATGATAGACATTTATGTAGGAGATTGAGAAAATAACTGGTTAACACGATTTCTAATTTTAAATTAATTATGAGCTCAACTTAAACTGTTTGGTTATAAATAACAGAATCTTTGCTTTTAAAAATAAATAACACGAGTTTAAACTTTTCAAATATGCCGCTATCTCGAGGTATAATGAGATATCTTTTCGATGCGAGATTTTCGATTATCGAAATTCGATTTGAAACCATTCCAATTCTTGCGGTTAAAGTGTGTAATACATAGGCTGGATTTTTATGCATTTATGGAAAATTTGAGGAAATAAAAATATAAAGAATGTATATAATAAGCAAATAATAATTTGACCACCGGGAGAGACCGGTCAGTATTAATATAATAAATAATAAAACAAATAAAACGGCTTATAGTTATACTACTGACAATTTTTGCAAAATCGCAAATACAATATAAATTACATTAAAAATTTGGTGCATACCAGAAAGTAAAATAAAAGAAAACTATTTAGAAATCTCCGCAAACGAGGTGTGATTATGGAAACATTCGTGATTCGCATGGAAAATTTAGAAAAAGCCAAATTTGAAGACCACTAAATTTTGAATAAATAGAAAATATGATACTCTATTAAAAACGAAAAGTAAACTACATATAAAAATTATTACACCTCTGTTTGTCGATTTTCTTCAAACACCACGTTCAACGTACGATCCGTCAATTTTTTATTCAATTTTCTAAACCATTTTTTTCCCAATTAATTAAATCATATTTTAATTATTCCTCTGTTTGACGACAAATATGTTCCCAGCTCTGTGACCATTTTTATTATCGTACATATTAAACAAGCAGATACAAGAGAAGACTTATTTGCAAAATTAAAAAAAAAAGGGAAACCAAATTTACTGTCGATATTAGCGAAACGAATCGATAGTACGTATTTCAATAATTATGGAATATTAACTCTTTGCATTTCTAAACTTCTTTTAAGTTTCACAGAACTATTGCTTCGAACGAGAAAGAAATTATTTATTCGGTTACTGTGTTTCGTTTTAATATGAAAAAAAAATTTGAATTGACGAAAATATAAAACTTAAACTCTGAAGAAAATTACACGTGTCATAGTTATACCAGTGGAGTGCAAAGAGTTAAACGATCAAACAGATTCAAGAGGAGACTTATTTGCAAAATGAAAAAAAAAGAAACCAAATTTACTATCGATATTAGAATTTAATTACAATTTTTCCGAAAACGTATAACAGAATAACACGAGCGACTGAAAATGCCAAGTTCTCCAGGATCGTGTTCGAACAAATAAAACCGGCGGCCAAATTTAACCCATGCACGATTCTCCAACGGAACCAGTCCCAATTTAATTCGAACAATTTATATTTATCGTACTCACAAATCCAGATAAATTTATCGATCAGCGTAAACTTCTCAGAACTTACCTGAAACAGAAAAAAGAAGGAGAAATTGATATCAATTAGTACCTTACAAGATTTGAATCGTTATTTATTTCACCGGTTTCGCTTGGAAACTAATAATTTGGCTGTTTTGATAGCGTTGGATTCGTTAAAAAAAAAAAAAAAAAGATAAAAAATAGAGGATATATGGGCATGATGTCGGAATAAATTAGAAATCTACGGGCAGAAAGTTGGACGATAAGGACACGCCGATTCGCATACATATTCAACGGAAAAAATACTAACACCTTCAGTCAATTTATCAGCATAGTAATTAACTTCGTCAGAGATCTAAGGATTCGAGCACTATATCAGAATAGATTTGCATATTTATACGGTCTGCGTCCGAAAGTTTCGTCCGTAGGCAAGAACACTGTCCAAAGCGAATTCTCATTTGAAGGCTGGAGTGATCAAAGGTTTGGGGCAAACTGTAATATTGTCCGGGAATAAATTTACGGTCGTACGATATCTATGATCAGAAGTGTGCGATGAAGGTAAGAACATTGATCAATCGGAAATCTTATCGGCAACCAGCTTGTAGCTTCGTCGTTTTATCACCGATATCGTGGCAGAATCAATTTATGATCGGACCTACGAATTTAAATTAGGTGTCGGGCTATTAACCAATTATGGTTGGTATCCAGAAATATTGCTTGTATTATTTATATTATTTGGAGAGCAGTCGGTTAAATCAAATGTGGGATGTTTGAATGATAGAGAGGCATTGGTATCGGATCTGGATAAATTCATAGATGTTATGGCGTGCAAAACATTTATTTTTCTTTGCACGTGTCGTAGGGGTTGCACCTTCAATGTTGATTTAAGAAATCTTTCAGTTAGAGGCTTCTAATAAAATTGTTACTGTGATCAGAAAAAATTGCAGAAGCCTATGTGCGGTTAACTAGCTTCAGTTACTAGGAATACGCGTTGAAGAATTGTTTTATGGGTTGCAGCTCCAATGTTAGTTTAAGAAATATTTCATTCGTCATTCGTCAAGGCTTCTACTAAAATTATAACTATGATCAGAAAAAATTACCGAAGCCTATGTGTACATAATTAGCTTAAGTTAGTTAGGAATACGCGTTGGTAAAAAATTGTTTTACGGGTTGTATCTCCATTTGTTGATTTAAGAAACCTTTCATTCGTCATTCTTCAAGACTTCTACTAAAATTATACCTATGATCAGAAAAAATTGCAGCGAGAATTTACGAGAATTTACATAGGCACAGAAGCCTATGTGCGGTTAACTAGCTTAAGTTACTTAAGAATACTCGTTGATGACTGGAAAAAATATTTTTCCATACACGTACTGACTAATTTCAACTATATTAAATTTTGTATTTTGTATCTTGAAAAAATTAATTTTGTAATAATTCAATATTTTTTTATAATTGCGTTCAAGCTTTAATATCGAAGTGGTCAAAATTACTGGTTTCCAATTTCTCATATAAATTCTATAAATTTACAGTGAGTGTTCTTTTAAAAATTCTTCGTGTTTTTCTGCGACGAACATGAATAAAGATTTATTTCCCTTGGATTATATATATTTTTTCAAGTATCTATTATTTTTAATTCCTTAGTAAAAACAGTATCTACTGTTTATCTAACTACAAAGAAAAAAAAAATGAACCCTTCAACCTCTTCAAATTTCAACAACCACCAACATTCTACATCGATCCAACTCCAGTACCTTAACATTGAAATGCATTTCCAGCAGAAAGCACCAAAGACTCGAGGATTCCATCAGACGCAGCGGCCTTGGCCAAAGAGCAAAATCGAGTGTAGCTAACATCGGGAAAGCTCGACTAAACCGAAGCACAATAACCATGAAAGGCCGGAAACATCGGGAAAATTCGATACGGCTGTTCGAAGAGGCAGGCGTTCGCGAACAACGATCCCTGCGGAGCGGTAGTTCTCTATGCTAGATTTGCTAGATTTGCTAGATTTCAATCAAACTCCTCGCACAAGTTGCAATCGCCCGGAGCTAGCGCGACGATAAACGTCTTAAGCTCGATCTGCAACTTCCGTTTCCAGGATGTCTGCACCGATTAAATGGCGGCGAACGGTGGCTGTACTTCGAACAACTTGTATTTAATGTTCCGAGAATTTTATTGAATAATTAAAAGGTGTGCTCTGATTTGATTAAATACGTTGATAAGGATGTATACATAGCGATTGATTCGTTACTATCGCGATAATAATCAAACTCCGAACCGAAGATTCTTAACCCTTTGCATTCGGCTGGCGCCGCTATGACGACACGCATAATTTTCCTCGGAGATTATGTTCTTAATTAGATTTTCATCAATTCAAACACTTGTTTTATCTTAACACATTGACAGCCGGCCCCGCGAAAACGCGGATTTCTGAATAGGTTTATGTGTGCTGAATGCTTAGTACCTTTACATCTTGGACAATGTTTCAAGAAATACCACACTTGCCTTAAATATTAAAACTTTTGTTTTCTGTTCACTTTATATATATGTAATAATCCACCATGAAATGAGAAACTGTATTTTTTTCTATAATTATAAATTAAAAATTTCGATTTTGTTTCTATTTTTAAATACCGTTGAATTGTATATGACGGATATGCAAATAAAATGTTCTATCTTACGAAAATATATAATGTTTTAAATATCTTTTTCTGGCTATTCAGTGATCAGAAACAAGCGAATAAGGCCGGCGTTTGGGATTTAAGTGGCCGATACGTTGCCGGCGTTCAGGCTTTAACCTGACCGCTGATGCACGTGTACTTGAGCTGCTACCTTCTGACACCGTTACTTCTGAACCTACCTGACTTAGAACGCGCGCGACTAAGCCAGTCCTTACTGAGTGGCAGCCTCAACCGCGACCGGTCGATAAAGCGTTAAAATAAAAGTAAATTAACCAAACAAGAAATCGTAAAAATTTATAATTTTCTTTCTTTCTTTCCAAAAGAACACTTCAAGTTTTCGCGACAGTCCTTCGAAACTTAAAAAAGTCTTCGAGTGCAGAGGGTTAATGAACAGTCTCACCGAATAACCAACAAAGCCCAGCCGTTTCATCGGAACAGCCCCTTCGGTAATTACAAATCAATCACTAATTTCACTCAACCTACTCCACGCACAACGAGAAACAAGCTCAGACCTCGCCATCCGAATCCTAATCAGTCCAACTTTCCAATCGGAGGGTACCTGCCCGCTGGAACCACGACCGATTTCAATTGTTCCATTTCGTGCGCCTTCGCTACCCCTCACGGTTCAACCCTCAAACTTTCGCTCGGTCACGGGCGTATGCTTTTTTTTTTCCTCTTTTTTTTGTTTTCAACGGTGCATATAGGTTGCAGTTGCACGTTTCCACCCCGCCGCGGCTTTCAACCCTTGTTTCGGTGTGTCCCGTGCAAGGTCCGGGCCATTGCCATCGAGTCCTCTCAAATCCGGTCGAACAGTGATTAAAAGCGTGCCACCGTATGCTTGCAGCGACCCTCTCGCGATAATCGAGCGTGTAGCGTGCGTCACATGGCCGAGAGATCGAGATCCATCGAGTTTTCAGTGTACACACGGTTCGGGGAGTATCGTTGAGTAATTCTTGAAAATGATTGAAACAGAGGCACGAACGGTTTCGTGTTTATGGAAGTATGAATTTGTGTAAAGATCTGTAGGTTATTTATTGTTGTGCTTATCGAGAGGGTTTTTGTAGCGCTGATTTTAATTTGATTAATACCTGGATCTTAAATTTTAGAATCTGTAATTATTTGAAATTGATATTCTTATGGGAGGAATATTGGTAGAATATTGTAATTGTACCTCAAAATGTAAATTAAAAAATTATGGATGAATCTATTTAGTTACTAGAAATAGTATTTTTGGTAAAAGATTCGAATAAGTGTAATGGAATGGACATTGATAAATAAATCTCGAAGATTCTCGTGCTCCTACATTATTAATTTTCAAAGTAATACAAAATTAATTTTCAAATAGTAATAGTTAACTTACATTCGTATACCTTAAATATTTTCTCCAATTTTTAAATATTTTAGATTTACAAAACGTGGAATATTAAAAAAGTAAATCAGAAAATTAAATACACTAAATCTGACAAAGGAATATTTAAAAGCATTTACGTGAAAACAAATTTCATTTCAAGTCATACAGATCCAAAAAGGTCGTGAAGATTAAAATTATACAAATGTGACATCAATATAAAAACTACCAACGATTAAAATATACTTATTTCTTTAAAAAAATTACTTGCTATACTATATAATAATATATGAAAAAATTACTTAAGTATACTATACAATAGATGTTTGAAAAAAAATATATAATGAAATAGAAACAAATCCGTAATCATATATTTTATTGAAAATCACAGCAAATCACAGAAAATCACTGAAAATCACAGAAAATACTAAAAAATGCATTAGAAAATTACAGAAAATACTAAAAAAATGCATTAGAAAATTACAGAAAATACTAAAAAAATGCATTAGAAATCTATAAAATTTTTATAAAAAAATACGAATCGGTCATTACAACCCGATCGCTTTGGTAGTTTCAGTATTAAAAAAGCTAACACCACGCGTCGACATTTTAACGTCATCCTCTGATATACCATGGAAAAGAAGCTTCGAAGCTTCTCGGAAAAATCAGATCAATTTCTCTGACCAACGTTTACCAGATACCACGTCGTACAACGCTACGACGGTGATGGTAGATTGTGAAAAGACTTTGGCCGTGCGTCATTGTTAAGAGAGGACTTCCGTCGCAAGCCACCGCTGAAATTCCCGCGGAAACTTTTCCAGCCACGGCCCGATGAGATATATCGTGGAAGTTTCGTCAACCCGAAAAACTCATCGGCAACTTCTTTCCGGCTGGATCGAGTTATGGAAGAAGAAACGGCCGAGCGAAGTCAGGGGAACGGCAATTTATTCGCTCCTTAGGGTCGCGTAACACTGGATCTAGCTGAATTTTATGAAGCACAGTCCTATGGATAGAGTCGAATAAGAAGGTGAAATAATTTTCCGCGAGAACATTTCTCAACGGAATTCAGTGCGTTCGAACGTTCTCCGTTGGAGATGTGCATTTTTAGAAAATTAAAAAGTGACGTGATTCTTAATCCATTGACTGGCAGACATATTTAGAGTATCTTGCCCCGGGTTTCAAGATTTTATTTTAACACGTTGACTGCCATGGGGGCCATCGGTGGCCGGCACTGGACTTGGCTACAGCGCCACGGTGGCCACCGGTGACCGGCGACGCGACCGATAGTAAAATACATAATTAGAGTAAATATCGATACTGATAAATTTTCAAATAATACCACTGTTACTATAATGATTCGAAGAAATTAGTGCCATACGGAACATGCAAAAATAGTTTTATCAGTACAAGGAAAATATAGATATTACTTTGTTTAACCGTTCGAGTACGGGAGAATTTTCTTATGCATATGCTGAAAGTCCGGGATGAAATGCGTAGTATTTTGTTTTGGGAAACAATGAAAATGGTTATAATTAACACTAATTGTTATGTAACAAGTATTTTTGATAAAAAAAAAATTTTTATTTTCACTTATAACAAAAATGTTTTGCTGCACAAATTCCATGGATTCCTTTTTCACATATAGCGCCCTTATAGATCTGGTGATGATTTTAAAAAAATTACAGTCAAAACATTATATATCCTTTTACATTGACCCATTTTTTCTATCGTACCACAATTCACAGGCTATACTACATTACTATTGTATATTATTTTAATTCTTATATTGTTAAAAGCCACAACTGAGTTAAATGAATAAAAACTGCTACTGATATTACTACAACTACTGTCAATAATTACGTAAAGTATACTACCAACAGCAGCGTCTTCGCATTCTCGATACAAAACAAGAGAAGCGCTATCGCGCTGCGCCGTATTTTTGGCATACGACAAGTGAAGCGCGATAGCGCTTCCCCGGACTCAAACGGTTAACATAACATATTGGGTTGTTCGGAAAGTAATTTCGTTTTTTCCCGATAGAGGATTTAATTGTATTTTTTTGCACCCAACTTCACACTTAAGCCGCATAATCATTATATGTTTTGAGAGCTGATATAGCAAGGTTTGTGCGTGAAAAAGTCCATTTTATTCTAGGCAGTAGTTTTTGGTTGGTGCCCTTTTAAATATGGAGAGCAATAAGCAGCATTTCACATTTTATTTTTTTACTATAGAAAAGGTAAAAATGGTGTTCAAGCCAGAAAGAAATTAACCGATGTGTATGGGGAATGTGTGTTGACAGTACGCCAGTGCCAGAACTGGTTTGCAAAATTTCGATCCGGAAATTTTGATGTCGAAGATGCACCACGTTCTGGAAGGCCGGTTGAAGCTGATAAAGAAAAGATAAAGGCATTAGTTGACGCAAACCGGCGAATAACAACACGAAAGATGGCGAAAGGTGCTGGACCAGAATGGCTAATATATAATTTAATAAAATATTTGTTCATAATACGAAAATTGTCTTTCATTTTCATAAAAAAAATCGAAATTAATTTCCGAACAACCCGATACATCGCATAATAAGAAATTCATGTCGGCGCCATGGGCAAACCACGTAAAATGCGCGTGGCAGTCAACGTTAAAGAATACATGAAATTTTACAAAATATAATAATATTAAGTTACTCACATAATATTGTAATGGCATTTACAGTAATTTTTATTGAAAAAAAACATTAATAATTCTTAACTCAAATGGCCATTTGGAATTAATCTAAAATTGCAGCACACACTACGTGATATCTCGTAACTGGCAGTTTTGGTACACACGCTTACTACGAGATATGTCGTAGTTGGCAGTCAATGGGTTAACCGTTTCAGTTCCAGAAGGTGATTGAAGAAACACTGTTGAAAATAACAAGCGCAATAATGCTTGGTGCTGATTTGGCGCTCGTCTTATGGCATTTAGCGTTAATTAACACGTTAAACGCCACGTTTATTTTGGTCGGCTTTGTGCTGTGATACTGATTCGAAAACATTTGGACGCAACATAGTTGAGAATCAAAGAAAATTGTAAAAGCTTGCAGATGAAAGTCGTATCTTCGTTTAATGCGATTTGATAGAACCCAGGGCAGTAAACTACCGAACGTTTCCATCGATTGATAAATATGTTCTTACCGGAGCGGACTCGGCGCCGTTGCGTATTTAGTTAATAAAGAACTGTTCTTACAGTTCAGGGTCTTCAAACCAAAGAAGTCGGGATTACACACTCTTTAACAAAATACGAGTTCCAACGCAAACATTTCCATCGCGCAAGGATCACCAGTGCTACTGACATAATTCTCTCGAGAAATAAAATCCAACCGCTGAAGAATTCACAGAGTTTACAATAAAAATTGTTAATCCCATTCCGAGGAACTTGTAACAAATACCAAGCTCGTGCAAACAGGTAAATCCTAAATAGCATCGCCGACGATTTACACCGTTACCAATTTCTCATCTCGGAAACTTCCCGAAGCCAGATTATCTCGGCAGCTTTACGACGGTAAACCGTGAAAACTGTGCAACAAAGGTTGATAGAGTAAGAACAGCCGTTATCCGAGGTCACGCGACGATGGAACCGGAAAGAAGCGCGTAGAAGGTGCTTCCGTCGATCCATTTATCGTTCGAAAGAAGAACTCGGAGAAGTCAGAAGGCAATTCGAGGCGCGTTCCTTAATTATTTCCACGAGCTTCAGCTATGACCGTCTCGAGACTTCATGAACGAGGCATTTCCGTGGGATGCTCGGTGGAAAAGATGGCGCGAAATAAAAAAAAAGAAAAAAAGAAAAGAAGGAAGAAAAAGAAATAGCGAAGAAAAAAAAAAGATGGTGGCCAACACGATTAATTAGATCGGCGGAATTGATCGAGGGCCAATTATTCGGCGCTCTCTCCAATTAAGAGGGACGCGTCTCGAGCTACGTAACGGGCGTCGAATTAAATCGAACTAATTGCGCCTGCAGCTAATTAAAACAACGCCCTCGTAAAGTTACTCGAGCCACCCACTCCCTCCCTTGGCCGTGAAAAGCCTCGAGATACACCTGGAAAGCGGCTAAGGAATCGACTGCACGTGCCAACTTTCTCGATTCGATTGATGAAGCTTGGTTAAAGTGGCAGCAAAATTAATTAAATATGTGGGGAATTAAATGGTTCCCGAGTTATTTGATTTTTGGGTTTCGTTTGAATCATTATTTAACTCTAGAATTATGAATGGTAATTTCTTATAGAAATTTTAGAAATTTGCGATAAT
>SMSQ01001309.1:0-13557 GCA_019453375.1 Ctenoplectra terminalis
CCAGAAATATAAATCATTTCATAACACAAAATATGAAATATAGTACAATTTAATTTAATCAAATTTAATACAAAATATAAATATATATTTTTCAGAAATATAAATCATTTCATAACACAAAATATAAAATATAGTACAATTATAAAATAATAAACAAAAATATAAATGAATAAGAAATAATTCACAAATATGAAAATCTTTTCACCAACAATTAAACAATACCTACTTCCAACAAACTTAAAAAAAAAAAAGAGAAATCTTCATTTACATTCACTAAAAAAAAATCCCAAGTTTTTACAAATTCCAAAAGTCATTTCAATCGCTCCAACATTTCCATTGCACTTAAAACAGATCTAGAAATAAAAAAAAAAATGCACGGTTCCTATAAAACTTTTCCAGAGAAAAGAATTTATTTAATAATCCTTTAAGAATTTATTTTCGTCCACTTGCACATAACTTTACAATGATAGTCAATTAAAATGTACGATACAATGCTCGATCGCAAATCTTTCCATTCCTGCGGATCAGAATAATTGATATAAAAAAAATTGTGTCCATAGGATAATCGTCGAGCTTTTCTGCGACAAGAAAATACGTACAAAGACCGACACTCGATGACGATTGTTCAAACGAAACCAACACTCGCGAGTGAGTATAGAATCCAATTAGTAAGTTATGAATGAGAAAAGGAACAAAAGTGTTGGGTCACGTCACCGACCGGTCAACAGACCAATTAACGTTTGCTTCTCTTTCTCCTTTTTCCTCACCGTCTCCAAATTTCGTTGCTTCCAGGAGCTCTTCCGTAGCTTTATGGGACGTGAGCCTACGTATCGCCCTGCAAGAAAACACCAATTTCGTTAGATTGAAGTTATTTTTACTGGGGCCAACATATTTTCTTTTTTTCTTATTGACCCTGCTTTATGGCCCTTGGGTCGTTTTCGTTTATTTGAATTTTCTAATTTGGAACAAGAAAATAATAAAAAGGATTTGGTATTATTTGAACCGAAGGTGTTCTTGGAATTTAGAGAGAATTTTGTTGGTATAATAAAAATATATATAGCAAAATTATTTTTAAAGTATTCTTGATCTCTCATTATTGGAGATCTTGCTTGGAAAAGTGCTGTCTCTATTTTTATTAACCCTTTCGCTACGGTGTTCTTGGAATTTAGAGAGAATTTTGTTGGTATAATAAAAATATATATAGCAAAATTATTTTTAAAGTATTCTTGATTTCTCATTATTGGAGATCTTGGCTCGAAAGGTGCTGTTTTAATTTTTATTAACCCTTTCGCTACGGTGCTCTTGGAGTTGAGAGAGAATTTTGTTGGTATAATAAAAATATACATAGCAAAATTAATTTTAAAGTATTCTTGATTTCTCATTATTGGAGATCTTGCTTGGAAAAGTGCTGTCTTAATTTTTATTAACCCTTTCGCTACGGTGTTCTTGGAATTGAGAGAGAATTTTGTTGGTATAACAAAAATATATGTGGAAAAATTATTTTTGAAGCATTCTTGATTTTTCTTTATTAATTTTTTCTCATTATTGGCGAGCATGCTTCGAAAGGTGATGGAAAAATGATCTTTGAAGTATTCTTGAAAAAACATATGTAATTTCTGTTTTTCTTTCAAAAACGACACTTCAAATTGTGCCAATAGTCTCGTTAAATTTATTAAAATTTAAAAGAATGCTTCACGATAATCCTGTAAAATTTAAATAAATTCAGAAGTGCAAAGGGTTAACACACAGTTGCACCAAATTTGAATTTAGTATCGCACTAGAATATAAATTACTGTGAAATTATAAAAGAGAAAAAAAGGACGTGAAATATACTTTGGTATTTGTCTAATTGAGCTGGATAAAAAATAAATCTTTGGAAATACAATATTGAATACAAAGAATACAGTCCTATTTACCGATCTCGTAACGTACACGTGGGCAGTGTATTTTCACAGTCAGAGGACAGAAAATGTTCTCTGTGTATTTTTGCAGATCAAAAACGGAAAGATCTATCCATCTCGTACTGCTGAAATGTATTATTCCTCTCTTTAAAAAGAATTACTGTACCGAAGCTATCGCTTCTACTTGGAATATCATTTCAGCGAAAAATGTTTCAGAGAAAAGTTGAATGGTTGAATCTTTTTTTTTTTTTCTTTCTAATGAGAAATGACTATCGTTTTTATTCGTAACAAACTAAAATACTCCTGAAAACACACATTCAAGGGTGAAAAAGAAAAAATAATAATAGTAATAATAGTAATAGTAATAATAATAGTAATAGTAATAATAGTAATAATAATAATAATAATAATAATAATAATAATAGTAATAGTAATAATAATAGAAATAGTAATAATAATAGAAATAGTAATAATAGTAATAGTAATAATAATAGAAATAATAGTAATAATAGTAATAGTAATAATAATAGAAATAATAGTAATAATAATAATAATAATAACAGTAATTTATTTAGCGACATCACAATTATTGGTTTAAAAATTTCGAGATCAAAGAAAGAAACCGTAATCAATCGCAATTTTTTTGTTTTTCTCCGATAAACAAACAAAATTAAGACTATAGAGGTTTAAAGAGTTAAAATACATCGATATTTAATTATTTTCAACTATGATGAAGATGCACGAAAAAAAATTGTCGATAAGCAAGATACGTTCGTTTAATCTACCATAAAAAAAAAGTAAATTATTTATAGAACGGTCTGATAAAACAGAAAGACCACAATAAGACTTTTAAAACACGTAAGCGTTATAAAAGGTTAAATAAAACGTTCTCTGTTATGAAATTAAACGAGAATCGAGTGAAACTTTAAATGCAAACAGACCACGAAATTTAATTTACTTTTACAATCAAACGAACGTTCCATTTACAAGAACTGAGCGAGGATTTTTTATTGTTCTCTACCAAGGTAGGAATATTTCTTTTTTTTCATCCTCCGCCAGAGGAAATACAATTTTAATCTACGTTTCGAATAGAACGCAGTTATCGCGGCAAGATAATTAGCAAAATTTTACTGCCAATGGAAATAAGCAGATTATTAATACTAATTGACCTATTGAGGTAAACTCTATGAAAGCTTCAGAAGCTTTCGGTACAAATACAATAGCTCTTCTTCACGTGAAACTATTAAACGATTCCTCGAAAATCTTGCAATCCTATTAAATACAAAATAGAATGAAAATGTTGGATCTTCTAATAAGAGTTTTCGAATACTTTTTCTTTTCTTAATAGAATGTTTATTAAATAGGATGTTTTATTTTAATAGGATGTTTATTAAATAGAATGTTTATTCAATAGGATGTTTTATTTTAATAGGATGTTATTTAATAGGATGTTTATTAAATAGGATGTTTATTTAATAGGATGTTTATTAAATAGGATGTTTTATTTTAATAGGATATTTATTTAATAGGATGTTTATTAAATAGAATGTTTATTAAATAGGATGTTTTATTTTAATAGGATGTTTATTTAATAGAATGTTTATTAAATAGGATGTTTTATTTTAATAGGATGGTTGTCTCGAAAGTTATTTTTCTTTTATTAATAAGTAATGGATGCATGATTTTTTATATTTTATAGTGTATTATTATTTTATAGAGGATTCATTTTCCTCTATTTTTTCCTCCGTCTCTCGTTTAACAAATAAGGCTGAATATTTATTTAAACATTGGTAGAAGATAGTCTGTCAAATAGGATATTGTGAACCAAGTCTAATTTTTAGCTGTAGGCTGAATAAAATTATTGCTACGTAAAGAATAGTTTATAAATATACTGATGTATATTTTATCCAAATATATAAAATCATGCAGAATGATTCAGAAATTTTTTAGAAAAAAGTTACAAAATTTAAGTTTCTCGGAGTTAAAATTCAGAAACTTGGAATTTTAATTAAATCAATTTTTTAATGCAGAAATCTATCAAGAAAAATATATTAAGTATAGATACATAAGTATATAAAATATAGATACAACTAAACTGCAAATTGATTGTAATAATTAAAATTATATTTCAAATGAGTGTAACAAAATAATTAAAAAATTAAGCAACAAAGGTCAAGTCGTTGATCAGGTGTGTAATCTTAGTCAAAGCGACCGCAAGGTTACACCCGGGATATCGATAAATATCGAGTCACCAGGTACCTCAAACAGTCGCTCGTATATCCGTTCAAATAATCATCATTTCTGTGACTTAACCTTTCGATAAAAAAATATTAAAAATTGTTATTTATGGTTACATTTTGTTGCACATGTTTATTTCTGTTAGGTATCTTAATATACTTTTTTATGTGGTCTAGTGTGATTAAAATTGATTTCTGTTAACTATTTTAATATATTTTTTATTTGGTCTAGTGTAATTAAAATCGATCAAAAAGCAATTTTGTATTTCAACCAATACAAAATATTCCTTGCATTTATATATACAGAGTGTTCCAGAAAAATGTATACACTGTTTAACAGTGTCATAGCTTTCTGATTTTTCTTTGATTTTTCTTTGATTTTTTTTTTAATTTTTCTGTAATTTTTTTTTTTAACTTTTGAAAAAAGAAAATTTATTTTAAAACGCTATTGGAAGCTAGTGTAATTAAAATCGATCAAAAAACAATTTTGTACTTCAACGAATACAAAATATTCCTTGCATTTATATATATATATAGTGTCCCAGAAAAATGTATACACTGTTTAACAGTGTCATAGCTTTCTGATTTTTCTTTAATTTTTCTGTAATTAATTGGAAACAACGAGTGGACCAAGATTAACTTTTGAAGAAAGAAACTTTATTTTAAAACGCTATTGGAACCGTACATCTTACGTAGATTCTTTTGCAGTTTAAATATTAATTATATATGAATAAAAAGTGAAGTTAACCCTCCACACTCGTCAACTTTTTTAAATTTCAAAGTACTGCTGTGAAAGCTCAGTGTACTTTTGAAAACAGAAAAAGAACGTTATTAATGTTCACGATATTTTTTATCTCTCCGATCAATTTACTTTACTTTAAAGCAAAAGAAGTATTTTAATCGACCAAGATACAGAATTTAATTTAAAACTTAATCTCCGAAGAAAATTGTGTCCAATGCAAAGGATTAAAATCATTCCAACTGTGTATACACTTTTTACACCCTGTACATTTATTTCTGCCGAAGATAAATAAATAAAAGATGCATCAAAAAAATACAGCAGCGAAACAAATCTTTATTTATAATTCCAACAGAAAATTGCAAAAAATCCTGCAAAAGGAGCACTGTTAATTTATGAAGTATTATTTTAAAAAATTATGCGTCAGTTTGAACAATTTGGTAGGTCTAGCATCGAATCGATTCTTGAAAATTACCCTTTGCACTCCAATGGCGCCTCTAAGGCGACGCCTGTAATTTTCCTTGCAAATTAAGTTTTAAGTTAAATTTCGTATTTTCGTCAATTCACATATTTGTTTGTTTTAAAACAAAGCAAACGAACGGAACGAATAGAAATCGTAAATATTTATAATATTCTTTTTTTTTCCAAAACAACACGTAAGTTTTCGTAACTGTCCTCCGAAACTTAACACTAAACCTACCGACGATTAAACTATACCTGCTTGTATTAAAGAAATTAGAATAATAGATACTTGGAAAAATACACAGTGCTAGAGGGAAAAATCCTTGACCACATGTTTTACGGAGAATCGTCAAAAAATATTCAAAAGTGCACGGTTGATAATTTATAAAATTTGATTCTGTAAAAAATTACGAAACGGTCATTTGACCGCTTTGGTAGGTTTAGTGTTAAAAAAGGTTCCGAGTGCAAAGTGTTAATACTTCCCAATCAAATGTAAGATATCAAATCGGTAATATTGCAGAGATGATCGCTTAAATCGCGACAAAATAAAAATCCGCACGATTAACAATCGATGATGTACTATATAAAATAATAGTAATAGCGTGGAAGAGTTTCCATTTATTTTTCAAGATATTTCCAATGGTATATCCGTTAAAATTATTTTTATATCTTTGCTGGTTCTGAAAGACGTGCATAAAATGGGTTAAAAATCGGGCAATTAACTTTACTCTGCTACCTAAAGACCGAAAGGACAAAAATATTTGTGATTCGTGAACCGTCATAACTGTCCTCTGAAAGTTAAAAAAAGGTTCCGAGTGCAAAGGGTTAAGCTACTTATTGGCAAGCTCGTACGTGTGTTCGAACTACTTGTTGCGTCTGATCAAATCCTCCATCTACCACTTGTCGCCGACTTTACACGCTTTCGAAGTATTTGTTTGATTATTATTAACACTGGAACTCGATTGAAATAGATTCGTAGCAAAGAGATCGAGAATAAGTATTTAAAAAAATTCTTGCAACAAAGGTGACAATTCTTTGCGCGTATTTTTCGCAAAAAATTATAGAAAATCCCTGAAAATGCTCCGCTGTAAATTTCTGATCTATTATAGAAATTTTATAAACCAATAATTTCCTCTCAAAAATATAGACCAAGCTCTGTCTTTAAACTGCATATTTTTTTACACACTTTTCATTTTTCTTTTTTTTAGAAACGAGTGCTTTAATCGTTGGTAGAATTAACAAAATGTATTTTATAACGGTAAAAGAAATTTTATTGTCACATATTAGTGTAAAATCTGTTATTTTTTCTAAGATTATATATTTCTCCGGATATTTGTCATTTTTATCTCTTCCCCGTTGCATTTCATTGGTCTATGGCGACACGTGTAATTTTCTTCGCACAGAGATTTCCAGTCCAATAATTTCTTATCTCTTTGATAATTTATAAATTTACAGAATTTGTGGCGCAATTTTTATTTCTCTCATTGTACTTTAGCTATAGTATTTTTTTTTTTTTCGATTCTGGCCCTTTTTATACCCGCCACGAGCTCGAACGTATCGACTTTATCTACGAAAGTGAATTCATCGTTTCTGAATTCCTTAAAGCATTTCAAAATACTAGGTTCGTTAGTCACGCTGTCACCATTCATATCACAAGTTTCGTTTATTGTTTGCACCTCGTTCTTCCTACTCGCGGGAATAAAATATTGCTCGGTGACGAAATATGAATATTACGCTCCCGGACGAACTTGACTGGTTGAAACTTAAATTAGAACTGACTGATACCACATGCAAAGTACTCCAACAGCTGTGATTTCAGCTCCTCGTAGTGTCATTTTTTTTTTTTTGTTAACAATCTATTAATGTAAAATTAACCCTTTGCAATCTCGAACTCTTTTAAGTGTCTTTTTGGAATCGTTACATTTGAAAGCAAGTTTCCTATTTTGTGATTCTTGGCTACTATTGGTATCGTTTATCAGTGTTTTTGGATACGGTGGATTTTTAGAAAATTGAAAAATTTCTTCCATTTTGTGAGAATAGAGGGAATTAAATTTTTTGAAGTTTCAATCTATACATCTTTTCTCTATTTTGTGTTTTTTTTATTATTTGTGTTTGATTACTGGTGGCTTTGTTTATTAATAGTTAAAATAAAATTGGAAAATTTATTTCTCAACAAATCAATTTCTTCCATTTTGTGAGAATAGAGGGAATTAAATTTTTTTAAGTTTCAATCTATACATCTTTTCTCTACTTTGTGTTTTTTTTATTATTTGTGTTTGATTACTGGTGGCTTTGTTTATTAATAGTTAAAATAAAATTGGAAAATTGATTTCTCAACAAATCAATTTCTTCCATTTTGTGAGAATAGGGGGAATTAAGTTTTTTTAAGTTTCAAAACTTCAATTCATACATCTTTTATCTATTTTGTGTTTTTTTTTATTATTATTCGTATTTTATCACTACTTGTCTCGTTCGTAAATATTTTTAGATACAGTAGGTGTTTAAAAAAATTAATTTTCTATTTTATTTAAGGATAAGAATCAATTTCTTCCATTCTGTGAAGAAAGAGCGTATAAAAACCCTTTGAATTACTCAATTTTTTTAAGTTTCAAAGTTTCAATCATATTTGATCACTCCCAGTCTTGTTCATCAATATTTTTAAAAAATTGAAAGATTCAACCCTCTATCTCCAATATAAATAAACTATAAAATAAGGAACCTGTACGAAAGATCTAATCATTTAAACAAAACGTAAAAAGAAAAGCGAAATCCAAGATGTCCAAGAATTAAAAATATAAAAAATCATAGAAAACAATTGACAAGGCTATAATTGCAATGAATAATAATAACACAGCAACGAATCTACCTCCAACATAATAAAATACAAGGAACCTGTACCAAAGATCTAATCATTTAAACAAAACGTAAAAAGAAAAGCAAAATCCAAGATGTCCAAGAATTAAAAATATAAAAAATCACAGAAAACAATTGACAGGACTATAATTGCAATAAATAATAATAACACAGCAACGAATCTACCTCCAACATAATAAAATACAAGGAACCTGTACCAAAGATCTAATCATTTAAACAAAACGTAAAAAGAAAAGCAAAATCCAAGATGTCCAAGAATTAAAAATATAAGAAATCAGAGAAAACAATTTACAAAACTATAATTACAACAAATAACTAAATTAGATCCTATACCAAAGATCTAATCTTTTAAACAAAATATTTAAAAAAAGCGAGATGAAAACACCTGGACACAAAATGGCGGCGCAGCGGCCATAATTACGCACGCAGGTGATTCCTGGAAACCTAATAATTCCAGGGAGCGAGAAGAAAAAAAGAAAAAGATTTCGAACGAACCTGTTACTCGAGCCAAAGAAATAGCTTAACCTCCCGAAGTTTTGGCCGCCTACTTCGACGAGCCACCCCGGTGTAATATACGATCGCCTTGAGAGACAATATGTTTTATTTTGTAATCGAGTCGTGTCCCTCGTCGTGAAATAAATATATCGACGGAAATATGCGTGCTATTTAACACCCACCGTGTGGTCACCGTGGATATCGCAGCAGCATGTGTATGACTCTGATTCATCCGGCTTGATACAGAAGACGAAGAGGAGGAAGAGGAACGGTGGAAGGAATGCGAGCGGATCGACCACCGCGAAGAGTTGGGCTGTGTCGGGATTTTAGAATGAAAACAGAGTGGATGGAAATGGGTGGAATGGAAAGGGAGAAAGCGACGGAGCTGTGGGAAGATCTGTAAAAGGAAACCGAGGAGGAAAAATGGGAAATATAGGGGGAGATGGAGAATGAAGAAGGGAAGTGGAAGATTAAATGGAGATTAATTTTGTTTGGTATGGTGTAGATTGATGTAACAAATGTGTGATAAATAGTACGGTGTAAATTAGAATTGATTAGAATTATTGGTCGATGGAATTGATGGAATGGAATTTTTATGGCGTTATTTAAATATAACAACAATTGTAAGTATAGATTAGAATTATAGGCAGATGGAATTGATGGAATGGTTTAATTTTGTTTGGTGTGGTGTAAATTTTGATATTGGAGTGTGTTAGTATGGAATTTTTATGGCATTATTTA
Organism: Ctenoplectra terminalis; assembly: GCA_019453375.1. NCBI lineage: Eukaryota > Metazoa > Arthropoda > Insecta > Hymenoptera > Apidae > Ctenoplectra > Ctenoplectra terminalis. The sequence goes on from SMSQ01001309.1 coordinate 9,450, forward strand.
AATATAACAAAAATTGTAAGTATAGATTAGAATTATAGGCAGATGGAATTGATGGAATGGTTTAATTTTGTTTGGTATGGTGTAGATTTTGATATTGGAGTGTGTTAATATGGAATGTTTGAGACGTTATGTAGGTGTAATAAAAATGATAAAAATATAAATTATGATTGATTAAAATTATAGGTGAATGGAATTGAGGAAATGATTTAATTTAATTTTGTTTGGCATGGTGGGAATTTTGATTATTTTGATATGTAATGTAAATATTGTGGTATAGCTATAAGAAAAGCTATGTGTAAATAATAATGTAATTATTAATGATATTATACTATTAAAAGATAAGATTTTCTTTGGTATAGTGTAAATAAAAATATTGTAGTATATAATAGGCAATATTTATGATTTGTAATTAATTAAAATTATACGTAAAATATTTACAGAGTAAGAACATGAAGAATAAAAAGAAAGAAGAAACAGAAAGCAAAGAAATCGGTAATGACTTGCTGAAAACGATAAGAAGATGCAATAATGACGAAACAGACGAGGGAACAAGCAAAAAAGTTACCGAAAAAGATAAATAGACGCAATCATGACGAAACAGGCGAAGAAAACTGTAAAACTTGGCGGCAGAGATAAGAGAACAAACGAAGAAAGTTGAAAGACTTGGTGAAAAGATTAAATAAAATACAGAAATAAAATAATCCGAAAACTTATTAAGCAAGCAAGATATCTGCTGAGAATTTGCAAATATTAAAACTAACACCAGCAAAATACAAAAACAAATGCAAGACCAAAAAAAAGAAACGTAAAATTCAGTTCTCCTCGAAGAACAGAGAACAAACTCCCTAAACAGGTAAACAAAAAATTGCAACGTCGAAAAAAGACGAAGGCCAAAAATTCCTGCTAAAAACACCGTGTCGAACACGAAAAACGAGGTGAAAATCGCGAAGAAGACGAAAGAAACCCGAAAAAACATTCAGTTCTCGAAGAACATGAAGCAAACTCTCTACAGAGAGTACGAAAAAGTTGCAACGCCGGAAAAAGACGAAGGCCAAAATATTCCTGCTAAAAGAAAACTGAAAAAACCTGCGTCGGTGACGGAAAACGATGTTGAAGTCGCGAAGAAGACGAAAGAAACCCCCAAAAAATTCAGTTCTCGAAAAACATCAACCAAACGCCCTACAAAGAGTAAGAAAAAGTTGCAACGCCGAAAAAAGACGAAGGCCAAAAATTCCAGCTAAATAAAATCTAACAAAACTGTGTCGATGATGAAAAACGAGATAAAAATCGCAAAGAAAACGAAAAAAGCCGAAATAAAATTAAATTCTCGAAGATTAGTAACCAAACTCCCTAAAATAGTAATAAAAAGACGAAGACCAGAAATTCCTATTAACAAAACTAAAAAAAATCGTATCGATGACAAAAAACGGAGTAAAAATCGCAAAGAAAACGAAAAAACCCAAAAAGAAATTCAGTTCTCGAAGAACATCAACCAATCTCCCTAAAAAAGTAATAAAAAGACGAAGACCAGAAATTCCTGCTAAAGAAAATTATATCAATGACGAAAAACCGGGATAAAAATCGCAAAGAAGCCGAAGAAACCCCGAAAAAAAATTCAGATCCCGAAGAACATCAACCGAACTCCCTACAAAGAGTAAGAAAAAGTTGCAACGCCGAAAAAAGACGAAGAAATGGACGAAGGCCAAATGCTAAAAGAAAAATTAAAAAAAAAAAAAAGGTGCGTCGATGACGAGAAACGACGTGGAAGCGGCGAAGAGGACGAAGAAAGAGGAACAACGGGACGATGACGACGAACCACTGTGAAGAAGCGACGACCACGATGACGATCGCCGATGACGAAGAAGAAGATGCGACGTTACGATCGGTTGATCGTCGAACAAAACAATCCCGATTGGCTGTTTCGTGGTCAGGTAGAGGGGTTACTGGATAGAACGGGTGCTGGTAGGGGTTGTTGAATGAGTACCGGGACGGACGACGTCGCGACGCACTTCGTCGCAGTCACCCCGACGGGTAAACGGAGGTCCGAACGGCTCCGTGTTCGCGGACCGAACTCAGGAGGAACTGTAAGACAGGCACGAAGAGGTGGCGACGAAATTGTTTTAACGAGAAACCGAAAGGACGACTGAACGAACAGACGGTCGTGTTAGTTTCCAGGGTAAGTGTTTGAATTTTATTTTTTTATTTTTGTTTTGGGAATTCAATTTTAATTTAGTAGAAATGGAAGGTCGTGCTGGGTTTCTTTTCGTTCTTTTGGGAATTAAATTTGAATGTAATGATGGGGAGAGTAGGTCGTGTTCATTTTCAGGGTGTTTCAATTTTCTTTTTTGGTTTGCTTGGGAATTAAATTTTAAAATAATAGTAGGAATAGTAGGTCGTGTTCATTTTCAGGGTGTTTCAATTTTCTTTTTATTTTGTTAGAGAATTAAATTTTTAAATAATAATAGGAATAGTAGTGTTAATTTTCAGGGTGTTTCAATTTTCTTTTGGTTTGCTTGGGAATTAAATTTTAAAATAATAATAGGAATAGTAGTGTTCATTTTCAGGGTGTTTCAATTTTCTTTTTTGGTTTGCTTGGGAATTAAATTTTAAAATAATAATAGGAATGGTCGTGTTCATTTTCAGGGTGTTTCAATTTTCTTTTTTGGTTTGCTTGGGAATTAAATTTTAAAATAATAGTAGGAATAGTAGGTCGTGTTCATTTTCAGGGTGTTTCAATTTTCCTTTTCTATTTTTGTTTGGGAATTAAATTTTAGCCGTGTTCATTTTCAGAGTGTTTCAATTTTCTTTTTTAATTTTTGTTTGAGAATTAAATTTTAGTCGTGTTCATTTCCAGAGTGTTTCAATGTTCTTTTTTAATTTTTGTTTGGGAATTAATTTTTAAAATAATAATAGGAATGGTCGTGTTCATTTTCAGGGTGTTTCAATTTTCTTTGATTTGCTTGGGAATTAAATTTTAAAATAATAATAGGAATGGTAGGTCGTGTTCATTTTCAGGGTGTTTCAATTTTCCTTTTTTATTTTTGTTTGGGAATTAAATTTTAGCCGTGTTCATTTTCAGAGTGTTTCAATTTTCTTTTTTAATTTTTGTTTGGGAATTAAATTTTAGTCGTGTTCATTTCCAGAGTGTTTCAATGTTCTTTTTTAATTTTTGTTTGGGAATTAATTTTTAAAATAATAATAGGAATGGTCGTGTTCATTTTCAGGGTGTTTCAATTTTCTTTTCATTTTGTTTGGGAATAAAATTTAAATTTAGTAGGAACAGAAGGTCGTGTTAGTTTCCAGGGTGTCCCAATTTTCTTTTTTATTTTCTTTTAGGAATTAAATTTGAATATAATAATAGGAATAGACGGTCGTGTTAGTTTCCAGGGTGTTCCAATTTTCTTTTTATTTTGTTTGGGAATTAAATTTAAATATAGTAGGAATTTCCTTTTTTGGTTCTTTCGGGAATCAAATTTGAATGTCCTGTTATTTTTCAGGGTAAATGTTTTAATTTCCTTTTCTCTTTTCTTATTTTCGTGAATAAAATTAAAAAGCGCTAACAATAATAACAACAGAATTTGATAAATGGTTCAATTCTCTCTTTTTTTATTTTGTTTGTGAATAAAACGTAGGTTTTTCAGGCAAATATTTAACAAAATCATTGAAATTCGTTGTCTCGAAATTTAATAATAAATTTACACAGAACTATAAATAATTAAACAAAATAAAAAAAATTAACCAGCCCATCAATAGGAGATATTATTTTTGCTTATTTCTGCAACCATCTCATTGCTCAAAAAACATTGAAACTTAAAAAAAAATTCATCCATTAAAATCTTCTCAACAATTTCATTCTACGACTCTCCTGCTGGCTTCAATATTCATATTGAAACAATAAATATATTTATCTAGAGAAAAATGTATTTAATGAAAATTTAAAACCAATTAAATGGTCATAAATTAATTTAAATGCATTAAGAGAAACAATTATCAAATTATTCAAATAATATCAAAGACAAAATTGTACTGAATCTTCTGCTCTGATCATGTATTTGACATTTGGTAATAGTCAGCTCCTAACCACAGGAAATTACAAAATTAGAGGCTC
>SMSQ01001318.1:0-17060 GCA_019453375.1 Ctenoplectra terminalis
CGCTGAGAAATGTAATAGTCAGTGCATCGATGTACTAACTCGAATACACAACGATGTTATAGTAAAAATGACCGAACTTTTATATTTCTATTTTTTTGTATAAACATTTTTTTTAAATACGTCATTACTAATAAATACGTATTGAGTAACATTTTAATTTATTACAGAAACAACGGTGATACAATTACTTGAAAATTATTACAAATTTGTTATTTGTAAATTTGAAGCGCTGTATTACAAAAATCAACCCGGGACTAGAAATATTAAGATACGAGAGACCGAAAAGATAGATATAAAAAATATAATGTTTATAAATGTTATTTTATGGGAATAATCAGGCTGTTATTAGGTTTAATAAAATTTAGACAATGGCTCTTTATGAATGCGTATTTATCTTTTAAAGCACATTACATAGGAACAAATAAACAATACTGACACAACGTTCTCTCAATTAATAAACAAAAATACATATATATATATATATATACATAGTATATATAATCTTGATGCGCCTCGTACAGGGATTGTAAAAAGGCGGCCTGCTTTCGAGATATTTGCGAAAAGCTGTCGCTACTACTGCATTGAATTTTGCCTATAGTTGTGCATCTGTGCCAGCATATGCATCAGCGTTGGTTGCTGCTTGTCTTCTGTTTACAAAGTAAGGTCGGGCGAGCTTAAAGACCTCGTGTACAACTACATATGCGAGGCTCCAAGAAATATGTGTTATATTTCAATCAAAAGTTAATATTTTCATTGTATCGGGTTTAGGTTTGGATTAGAGTTTTTAATCCGACCGTTGAAATGTGGCCGACAAGCCTTGCGTGAAATAATAAATTAATTGTAAGAATAATGATAAATTTAGTCATTTTTTGGCCGAGAAAAGATAATGCTCGATTCAAAAATCTGACCCAAACGTAAACGAAATACTGTAAGCAATAGAGAAGAGATATATGTATGTATATTTTGTGAGGGCCGTGCGTAGAGAGTCGGCCAAGTGCGTCCACTTAGGACGGCCCCCTCCCCTTTTCTTTTCCTAGGTCAAATAAAATATATTATTCACTAATCGTTTGTTTCTAAATTTCTTCTCGCCTCGCCCGTCAGCCTTCCTTACGATACATTGATGATATTTACTTTTAGCTGTTATAAGTTATGGTAGACATTTCTTGGAGCCTCGCATATGTAATTATGCAGTGGTCTTTAAACTTGCCTGACTTTACTTTATAAACGAAAAATAAGCAGCAACCAATAGTGACGCATATGCTGGCACAGATGCACAATTATAGGAAAAACTCAATGTAATAGTAATGCTTTTCCAAATATCTCGAAAACTAAGTCCAAGCGGCGGTTACGTGCAAAGGAAAAAATTATTCAAACCGTTGAGTTGTATAACGTATCGAAAAATTTTCGAAATCGGTCAGGTGTACCTTTTTATACGTAATTACCAAAAATCATAAATAAAGTTCTTACTTTGTACAGCTATACATATTCTCTGTTTATTTCTAGACTATGGTTACAGTTTCTGTGGTTAATATTTAAATTTTTAAAATAGTTAAAAGTGTCCGTCTTTTTGCGGAAATGCTCAAGGTTTTTATGCTCCCGATTTTAGATTGTAAATAAATTTAATATTGCATAAATAAATAAATAAATAGATAAATAAATAAACTCGAAATAGAAAAAAGGCAGTTCAAAAAGATTAAATAAGAACGCATAAATAATGGTTTGATAACGTTAAGCAATATTAATAATAATATCTGAAGACCAGATGAGCGGAGCAGCAGTATATCGTTGAATTTAAAACATTGTATGTACCTTCTATAAGAATATGGAAAAAATACATGGTTCCATATAAAGAACCTTGATAATTTTGGAATCACAAAATAAAATCAAGTTCATAAAAAGATTTTCTTCTCTCGTTAGATGTTCCCTTTAAAGTAACGTAACTTCGTCATAGAGTATTTTCATACAACCATAAGTAATAGAGATATTTAAGTATGTTTACTTGAACGTCCCACCCTGTATATGCCATGCTATTTTAATTTACTTTATTGTAATTTCATAGCTACGTTTAGTTTTAATTCTAACCACTGTTAATACTGTAATCTTATTCTATGCTGAATCGGTAACATTGAGAGTGACACTAAAATGGTAAGGGGGCACGCGTGCCCCCGAGACCCTGGACAAAAAAGAGCATTGGATGTTAGGTCTATTCTGTACCTCGTCTGTGCTTACAGATTTAGATATAATCAGGTTTATTCAGATATAAAGGTAAGGCGAATACTAGTGAGCAGCTGGTCAAAATAGAAGGTATAGCCACAATTTTTCCAATATTTTTATAAAATATATAATATATTTAGTAATATTTAATAAATGAAAATATAATTTTCTTTATTAATAGTTGTTTATTGTACCTCAATTTTTATTTTTATAACTCATATTGTTTTTGCATTAAATAATATGAATCATCACCCAAAATGAGAACAAGGACACTTATTTAATATGATTTTGATTTAATATAAATTTATAATATTACACAAAACTATGATCTCAAATTGAAAATCACTATAACATGTAACAGGTTGTACTAATTACAAAATAAAAATCGTTTTTTCTATTCTAAATCTAACTCTGTTGATTCTTCTTGGTGTTCGGTTAAACACCAGTTGTGTAGTATAAAAATAGTTATCAGTTGTAAACCATCGATAAAAATTTCAACAATAATGCACACTTTGACATTGTAAGTAAAAGATATTTGGGGTATTTAAATGTTAACAACATGGTTCAGTACATAATTCAATTTCAATAAAAATTGATTTATGTTGTTTCTGATCTCACCGATTCTATTATGTTTCCTAGAAATTGTTGTGCAATACTATCAGGTAATAAAGAAGAATCAATGAATAATAATATTTTAATAAAAAGTAAGATATAGAATTTAGTAATAAATATAACAGATATATAATATAATCAGTGATATGTAAAAAATATTTTTTTATTCGAACAATTCTAGGGAATCCCGCGTAGGAATCCAAGTGTAACGATCTAGAGTACTTATTGACACACTTTTAGTTACTCTGTTTTTAGAAATATATATACTATACTTTATTTCACTATTTTTCAAACAAATTTCTGTATGTTCACAAAAATACTCTATACCTATAATGTAGGTAAGTAAAAAATCAGTGATTTTACACTTAGAAAATCTTTTATGTTATTTACAATATATGTTCAACAATAAGTAGTTCAACAATTGTATGTACATGTTCAATTTATTTAAAATTAATTTATTAATTGACATAAAGTACTTCATAATTAAATATGTTTTAAGGCAAGACCCTTAGCTAAACGCGTTTAAATTATTAAGGCTAAAATTATAATGGAGAGATATTGAAAATAGAATCAGTACAAGATTTCCGTTATTACTAAATTGAACTACATTGAACTAAATTTGTTCAGAAATTCGGAAACTAATTTATTATTAGTATACTTTTTTTTGCATAACATTTAAAGAATAATAATAATTACAATAAAGTAAATTACTACAAAAGAAAACAAAAGAGAAGATTCAAAAATACATCTAACTAACTAAGAAAATCGATGACATGTAACATCAGAACAAAGTTGTAATAATACCAATCATAATATCAGCTATCAACTATAAAGAGTCATACCGCATTTATCGGATATTTATCAATGAATCGACGCGCTACGACTACATCCAAAGTTATCATTGATACATGTTCAATCACATGGAAATTCCTAAACACACCATGATTCTATAGTTATAAAAAAAAAACTTGCTAGTCCACGGTTCGCAAGTTTTTCTATTATCACCTGAATACAACGTCTGAGAAAAAGAAGATAATAATAATAATGTTTATTAAATACTTTATAATAGGAATGTTCTTTTCTATTTCAAAAATAAAATGTTGATGTTGATGAAACTGTTAGAAATTATATTGACGGATACTCGCAGACGTATATCATTTTAAGTAATATTCTGTTTTTTACTTTGTTAAATTTGAAAATTGTCTGTTTCTTTAAATTTTACCAGAAACGAGTGAAACAGTAGTTCACTAAAAACGTCAAGAAACTTTAAAAGTATATGCAATACATTAAAGCTGGAATTCTGAAGTCTTCTAACCAATTTATATATTAAAGATCAGGGCTATGAGGAACGTGTGTTATCAGCAAGGAGTATTAAAAAAAAAAAAAAAAAATAGTTTGTTACTTGGTGCGTAGTAATTAGTTTAAAAAAAATAACTATTGGAAGTTATAGTACTCTACCTACTAATAACTAAAATGAGTGTCACAGTTTGTTATAAGCAGCTTCGAGAACGGATATAAATAACATTTTTTCATATTTCTTTTTTACTTTTTGAGTTTTTCTAGATACGAATAAATAAAATAACTGGAACGGAAAAAGAAACTTATCGTAGTTGTTGATTTCGATGGTACGTGTTAAACATTTTTTTTATCAATTCTACGTGAAGTTTAGATTGCATTTGGATATGGTACACTATGAATGTGAGTACGTGCAAATATATCTTTCTTACATCTATTTCTGTACATCCTATGCGATTTTATGTATCTGTTATGTATATACGTACGTGTATAATAAAAGTGTATAGTAAATTAAAAAATACATTTGTATGCACATACATTTATAATATACCATGTACAAATGTAATTCGAACTGCGGATAGGATAGATAAAAAAAATACTTCTTTTTCTATTCGAGTTATTTTATTTACATGTATTTAGAAAAATCAAAAAAGTAAAAAAAAAGTAAAAAAAAAGTAAAAAAAAGAAAAAAAAAAAGAAAAAAAATACGAAAAAAAGGTCATTTTTACCCATTTTCGGAGCCGTTTATAACGGATTTTGACGTCATTTTTCTAGCCGATATCAAATTTTCCGAGCGAATGACACTTATTTCAATTATTAGTAGGTAGAGTTCTATAACTTCGAATAATAATTTTTTCAAGACTAATTCTCTGAGAAACTTCCCTTGTTAGTAGTATGTAGGATAGCACAGGATTAAGAGGTATCCTTTGCTTCCTCTACCTATCCTCACACCATCAGCTCCTTCAATTCTGACCAATTAGGCCCACATTTCACTTGTATGCTATCAACTGATGCACGCACCTTGTCTGACGCGATGTCAGCAAGCTGTTACTTTAGTAAAATAACTTTTTTACCATTGTACACAGCTTCAAGATCTGTAACAAAAGATAAATATGTATAACGATACGACGGCTTTACTGCTTTACTGCTTTACTGCTTTACATACTTCCGATTCACCATGAATATTTCACTGTGTTAAATATAAAGAATAAATAAGATTGAAATAGGAATAAAATTATTATAATAGTTACTTTAACGAAATAGTTTACTTTTTGTAGATGTTTTATTGTAAATTCTCTTACAACTGAAAATATTTCTAAATACAGTCAATTTACTTATACTTACTCGCTTTAATTATTATTTTTTATACTTAAAAAATACATTTTACTATGTAGTACCGAGTTTCCCCGGACATCCTGTATACTATAAATAAAAGATAAGAGTAACCAGTGTTAACAGTTTTTTGCGAATATCTCGGAAGCTATGGCCGACCGACAGTTATATGTATAGGAAAATGTTGTTCAAAATGTTTTGCAACCGATTCAAAAAGAATCATTAAAATCGGTGTTGAAGTTTTGAACTTTTAAATAATTACCAATACTTTTATCGATTAAAAAAGGTTTCCAAAAGAATGTAATGCAAGAACTTAATTGAAACAGAGCGGACAGAAAAAAATGTTAATCCAATGTTGATTCGAACTACAGATTTGCACTTACGAAGCTGTAGCTATAACCAATGCATTAATGATAGCGTAATTTTCTAACTTCCCTTAAACATTTAGGTACTGTTGGAACCTGAGAAGATGGCAGTCGGCTTTGATTGGGTCTAGTGCAATAGGCTAGGCTTCGTGGACAGACACGTAACGACGGCATACAGTAAAACCTGTTTTTGTGCTGTGGATAGGGACCGCGTGAAAGAAATCGTACAAAAAAATATTCGAAAATTTTATAAATCCTTACTTATAATAAACAACTTTGTACGATATTCTACCTAAAATTTTTTTTACGCGGTGGATAGGGACCGGATAAAAAAAGTCTGACTTAGAAAATACATCAATGATTTATGAAATAGACGAGAGAATGCTTTCGATTAAATTAAATAATTAAATTAGACCTAAAGAAATTGTAAAAATATTTAATTCTTCATTGTACATATACATGGAGAAGTTTTCAAATTATACATTGAATAGTTTGCTGCTACTCGTCGTAATCCAAAACGCGCATCTTCTTGCGATGAATTGGTTGAAAATCGCTAGGATTTCAATCGAAGATAGGATTTCAATTGATTTGTTTTTCATCTCAGCTCTTTTTGGAATTTTAAGCGTCTTTCCGCATTGGTATCTATTTTAAGAAAATGCGTTTCCAATTTTTTCGAAATCTGGATCCCTGCATATATTTTATCTGCTAAGATTCGTGTACCGCATAAAAATAAATCGCACGAAAAAAATTGCACAAAAATAAAATCGCACAAAAACAAAATCGCATAAAAAAGGACCGCACAAAAATAGGTTTTACTGTACATGAATATTCCCTAATTCATAAATTATATCTAAGAACTACCGGAGGTAGTTGGAAGCTATATGTATACTCCTAATACTTGCGAAGCGAGCCGAATACTTTTCTTGCCTGTGGGACGTCTCGATTGCCAACTTCTCAGCTTCGAACAATACATACCAACGTATCTGATATGTATATACCGAACTATCGAATGTCTACACTTATGACTCGATATGACTCGATATGACTCAATATCTTTCCATTCTTAAAATTTCATTAAAATATTATAATTACGCTTTACGTTCCCCTTATCGGTTAATTTGTACGACGCGTGAACTTGTAGCGGCTACGCGCGACAAGCGGCCGCAACCAGTTATGCAGTTGGACATGTACGCTTCGTGCGAGTGTGTTAACGTTGGCAGCCAGCTGGCGATGTAGTGGGAACACGAACGTTACGACTCGATTCAGGGGAATCGGGGATATAAAGGTTCCCCGAAGCATCGCGGAGTTCTATTCAGAGACCGGCACTGGTCGACATCGTTCGGTCAGATCTGTCCTTGACAAGATTCCAATATATAGTCGAGAAAAGGTCGCAACCGACTAGTTGATTCTTTTCAAGTTTTTATTGTTTCATTCGATCGAACAACCTTCGAGTATCGGGTTCGTGTTAGACTACTTAAGACTACTTTATCGAGCACACGCCTTTGTCCTACGAAAGGTAAAAAATCTTTATTGATCGAGATGCCTACTTGTATATGCGAGAATCGTATTCCGAATGAGGAATGCCAAGTATGTCAACTGAAGCCCCCAGTTGACAGTGACAAGTATGAGGGAGAGACACAGGAATACGATCCTGCAGTTAGGTATGTTTTCATTTTTTTTACATTTTATTTTCTTTTTCACTGGACGAAATCTCTTAAAATAAATACTTCATAAGAACGCAAAAAAAAAAAAAAAAAAAGAAAACAGTTTTAGCGCTTCCATTGTAAACTTCCCGTTTTATATTTATTTTAATTTCATTGGTTCTACCACAGACGAGGTATAAAATAGACCTATCATCTTACGGGACTTCGTGTCACACGTTCTGAATTACCAACCGTGTAAAAAATCAGACGTTTTGTTGTGCCCTCTACGATTTAGAGTGGTGAATTTGGGAATTATATACAGTTGAACCGCCGAAGCTGGTAAAATCACATATGTAACAAAAGGTCCTCTTTCGTTAAATTCTCATTCGCCATATTTGTTACGCTGTTGCTACATTTGTTGCGCTGATGCCACTTTTCTCCTGACTCGAGCCATGCGACTGCCTCTTTGATTGATAGATCGCAAGTCAATGGAACGAGTGTAAGCAGCTGTGCCGAGAAAGGGCATAGCCGGTTAAGGGGGTCAAAAGTGCCCCTAAACCGAATTCGACTTCCGATGGATCATTATTGGATCACTTCTTTTCTATTAATTTCTAACTATATCATAAATATTTGGTTACATTATTTGTTTGTTAATCTGTAATATATGTGCACATGACAAGTGTTTGTTTTGTTGCCGTTTTTACCGTTTTTACCGTTTTTACCGTAAACAAATATCGATCATTTGTCATGTAGTTAGGAATTAAAAGAAAAGAAGCGTATTAAACGTGAAGAAAAGAAGAGAAAAAAAAAGAAAACTAAAATAAAATAAATCCAAGTGGATTCGAACTCACAAAAAAAGTTTCGAACGATTTATCAATCTCAGACTTTGCGACATGACCATGGATGATACTGAAAATATCTTACGCTTTTAAGTATAACAGGTAGTATAATATTGCACAAGATACTTCTTTCGTAAAGAACACACGAAAATTCGCCGTATAAGTTATCCTGACACCCAAGAAACTGCGAAAAAACGGTTTTTGATTTTTTTAACTATGGCGCACCTCATTCGTAAATCTGAAAAAAAAAATAGAGCGTAATAGCATCAATAATATACGCTTACTCAAAAGATATAATCATAGATCCGCGATTCCTTCGATATGTAATTGGCATTTTTCTGAATTTTTTTGCGTTTTTTATTTTTTATCGCTTGGATTCTCAATCTAAAAATCTGAAAAAATTCTGTAACACGTGCTTCGCTAACGGCAATATCTCTGATTTTTTTCAAAATTTTTTATACTCTAAGATTGGAGTAATTGAGCAAAAACGTGATTTTTTAATTTTACCCTTTACTAAACCCCCGCCCCCGTGAAGATACAAAGTTGAAACTTGGCAGAAATTGATTTTTCTTGATAAGCTAGCGAAATGATCCATCGGAAGTCGAATTCGGTTTAGGGGCACTTTTGACCCCCTTAACCGGCTATGTCCTTTAATTTAATTTTATTATACCTGGTCTGTGGCTATATTTAATCATAATTCCTACCGTCTAAGTACCGCTGTTGTCTTATTCTACTATCAACCGATAATGCCGCATGTGATACGAAAATGGTAACTGGGGCTACGTAGCCCCGGGACCGTGTGACACAAATTTACATTGCACGATAGGTCTATATTATACCTCGTCTGTGGTTCTACTTTTTACTAGCTACGTTGCATAAGATTGAAATGATGTAAACCGTTTTGTAAGGATGGTCGAAAGCGGGGATAGGGCAAAATATGGCAAAACACAAAAGTCTCAAAAAGATTATTTTATTCTAAACCGTCTCCTAACGCGGGCTTAGCTAGACTGCCCTTTGTCTCTCCTCTTCGTACGTTTTCGGGAAACCCGGGCCCCACCACTCGAGCGGGCCATGTGCATTTCTGCCTAGCCGATTTCCCAGTCACTTGGTGACCAGGCATCTCACTCAGGCAGTGTCATAAATTAACCCTCATGCAGGGCCTTGGTGCCGTAGGCGCTCTTACGCCTTACAGTTTGTCATAAGAAAACATTTGTGACATATGGAATTAGCATGTTTATACGATGCTTGCTGGCTTTCGTTATCAACAATGAAACGTTCCGATCAAAATCTGTATAGCATTGTGCCGATATTTAATCTTTACGCCTTATCATGCCTCGTAAGATATTACGAATTACGAAATTTTAATCGTCAATATTTATCATAGTATTACGATTATGCCAGCATAATTGCAAACTGCATTGACTTTACACGCGTCAATGCAAATCAGATTAGGAAATTAATATAACATTGTACGATGCATAATTTTTCTGAAAGTAACATTGATAAGTTTAGGACGTCTCAGCTTGTTCATGATGCATAATTTAGATTAGTATGACAATAAAGTTTGTTACGTTAAATATTGTATCTTATTTTTATTTAGGTTAAGCATTTCGAGTCCAGTTTAAATCATTATAATAGAAATCTTTGCTTAAATCTATATATGTACTGTGTAACGCAGTTTGATATATCGGACAAAAAGCAGTCATAAGCTGGATGAATTGAAATTAATGTAGTAGAGTTCCAATTAGGATGACACTCATATTCTATTCCATTGTATACATATAACCATAACAAGTAGTACAAAATATGTATATTATACTTTTTGGGTAATTCATTTAATTAACTTGCAAATTGTTGGAACAGGTGATGTACAGGGAAATTCGTCAAGTAATGGCAGTTGAACACACGTGCATCTAATTAATTTTAAAACTAAAAAAAAATTTTCATTTCTAAAAAATGAAACTACGAATGAAACAATTTTATTCTACGTTTTCAACTTATTTTTTCATGTATCATTATTATACCACCAGTTTATATAAAAGTAATTTAAATATTGAGAGTTCTATTTGTAGTTCTATGTTAACTTGATTCAAGGTCAATAATTTCAGTGCCCAAACAAAACTATGGTTACGCAAAGAGTATAGTTGAGGAAATAAACATGAACAGTCGCACAGCATCGATGTGTTTATGTGCATAAAGTAATCGTTTGGGTAAAAAATAAATTAAAACTGTTTACTATAATTGAATACTATTTTACGTGTTACATTTATCCAATATCGGTTGATCCGATTAAAATACAAACTAAAGAATACTTAATAATGCATCGTTTATCATTTAAGGTTTAAAATAAACAGTTAGTAAGTAGTAGTACTTTTACATACTTTTTTAATCTGAATTCATAATCTCTGCATACGTAAATTCTATTATAAATTTGTTTTCCGTTTATACAATTAGTGTCTATATATTATATATTTAAATTATATCATTTCTCATTAATTTCTCATACGAATTTAATTATATTTCAGTTTGTTCAGTTAGTACAAATGAAAATTAAAATAAACGATTGTGTTAAATTTTATTTGTAAACGAATTTCAGCAAACAGATTACGTTCGTATTGATTCAGTGTTTTATGATAACAGTTTTTAGTTACGGCATTATTTTCATTTATATGAAATTACATTATTTAATCTGCATACATATGCATGTGTATATTTATGATTCAATTTTAGAAATTGCACGATGAAACTTAGGAGTAAATTGACATTCGTATCAGTGTTCATTCGCTGCGTAATAATAATTGAAAATCAATAGCTCAGCAAGGATTATATTGATTTTCAGTGACGTCTTAATTAAATTCTTCCATCTCGTACCGTAAGCCGTTAATACAATACCTTTGAGTATTTCATTTCTGGTTTAAAATATTTTTAGTAATATTGTAATGAAGATAAAACTCGTCTGAAGGGTACATGTAATTTCTGTTCGCGATTACATATATTTTTTTTAAACGATATTGTATTTTTAAAGAGATTCTAAATTAATTTCATAATGAAATGATTTTTTTTTTTTTTTTTTTTTTTAAGTTTCGTTAAAGTTTTAATACAAACGCTTTAACAGTAATTTATGTAAGATATCGATAAAATTAATTGTTTCAGCTTGAATTTGTAACAGGATCTTTTTCCAGCGCTTAAAAAGATTCTCGCAGTTTTGGGGAATTAAAAGAAGGATGATTAGGTTGCTTCATCAATTTTTATCATGAGGTATCTGCTGTGAATATAAAGATTAAAAAAATATTTTTAAAGAAAGTAATAATTTAATATTAGAGTCAATTTGAAATATATTAACAAAAAAACAGACTACCAAAAGATACAAAACTGCATATTTAAGAATGTACCTTACACGTTATCATTTTTAATATTATTTATTATTGAAATATACCTAAGAAGTTATTATAAGAGTAAGAATTATTTAAAATCTCAATTTCTTTCAACAGCGTTGAGACTATGAATGCATTCATACACTTTGTTTAAGACACTGAGAATCGAGAGAGACCTTATTAAGTTACCATTGACAATAGGATGTTAGAATATACAAAGCTTTTTGTGCATTGTTATTTGAAAATGGTATTTCGCAGAACACTGCAGTTGCTGAACTCTTAGAATGACACAATGATTCTTTCACGAAGAACCACATGAAATGCAGTCTCGTATTAATTAGCGATCTGCATTATTACCTTGTACCTACTTACCATTCACATATACAGTGAGGCACAAAATTATTGGCACACGCAGGGAGTTAACGGAAATTTGAAAAACAAGAAGATAATAAAAGAACTTTTAATACTTTCTAATAAAAAAGCATAATATTTAGACATTGAACTAATAACACTATTAAAAAAAACAATATTATGATTCATAGTTATGAAAGAACGAAGGGAAACAATTTCGATTAATATTTTGTGGGGTGTCCTTTTTGTTTTATTACTTCTGCAAATCTTTTCGGCATTAATTCTATAATTTTTTTAAAATAATCTTCTTCAATATTGTACCATTCTTCTACGAGTTTATTTTGCAGATCTGTTTTATTAGTAATCGAATGTTTTTGTTGGAATATTGGTTATGTTTAAAGGAAAATAAAATAGTTTGTATTAATTGTTTCTCTTTATTTTGCGGCTTAGCAAACAACGTCTTTACTAGTGGAACTCTCTTTCTCAACTAAATCTGACCTGGGCACCCAAAAGGGAAAACTGTCGTTCACTTATGCCTGGAGACGGTTATATTTTGCCCAGACTTTCTGATTTTTACAGGATAACTTATATATAATTATATATATATATATATATAGTTCCATTATTCCAGGCCCATCCTTGTCCTGAACTCCATAAACTTAGGCGCTGCTAATGATTTCGTGAGCACATCAGCTACATGGCTTTCTGTACAAACATATTTAAGCTTAATAACATTTTTTTCTATTTGCTCCCTGAAAAATGATATTTAATGTTTATATATTTTGATCTCTTGTGGTTTCCTGGATTGTTTGCTATATTTATGCAACCATTATTATCCTCGTATATTGTAATTGGTTCTGAAATATTTATATTGATGCTTAGTGCTAGCGATCTTAATCATAAGGGTTCTCGTACACCTTCGAAAAATACCATATACTCGGCCTCTGTCGATGAGGCAGCTACAGATGTTTGCCTTTTTGTTGACCAACATACTATGCATCTTTCAAACAGTTTAAATAAATATCCCGTTGTACTTTTCCGATCAGTTTCATCTTGACCTCCCCAATCAGAGTCGACATATCCGATCACAATATCATTATTAATTAACTACCTTTTTCGTAGTTTAGTTTGATGTCTTGTGTATCTTTGAGATATCTCAACACCCATTTTAAAATTCTGTCAAAGCTCTCTGTTGTTTTTATCCGTTGTTTTTATCTACTCAAGATATTCACTGCAGTACTCAAATCGTGCTTTGTACATATCGGTATATACATCAAACAACCAATTAAATTTCGACACGGTGCTTCATACTTATCGCGTGAATTCAAAGCTAATTAATCCAGTTTACTCGGCAAAGTGCTTACTGGTTTACACTCATGCATATTAAATCTTTCTAAAACTGTTTTAACATATGCACTTTGATCTAAGGTTAACTTATTATTTTTACGTTCGATTTTTATTCCTAAGAAAAAACTAATGTCATTTAAATCTATTCATTAAATACCTTTTGAAGTTAATCATTCTTTCCACCTTTGCAGTAGCAATCACAATATCGTCCATATATATATTTTCTGATATATTTCCTTTATCTAGAATGTAAATACAGCGATCGGTCAATGAACTTCGGAAACAACCCTTTTCTATGAGGTTTTTATCAAATACTTCAAACCAGCAACTTACCGCCTGTTTTAGATCGTATATGGCTTTATTCAATCTGCAAACCTGATTGCTTTTACTACTAACTTCTTGAGGCACTTTCATATAAATTTCTTCTTTTAATTCACCATTTAAGAATGCAATTTTCACATCCATATGGTGCATCAACAAATCGTATTGATTTGCAAACGCAATCATAAATCTGAAACTTGCCATTTTTGCAACTGTTGCAAATGTTTCATTACAGTCAATTAAATATTCTTGACTAAAATCACGACCAACAAGACGCGCCTTATATTTTTATGGGTTACTGTGTTCATTATTTTTAATGGTGAATGTCCATTTACAATCGACAATATTTACATTCTTTGGCTTTTCTACCAAATTCCAAGTTTTGTTTGTTAGTAGCGAATTTATTTCTTCATTAATGGCTTCCTCCCATTGAGTTTCATCATCCCTAGTCTCAACTTCTTCAAATGAGCTAAAAATTTTATTTACAAGTAATTGGGTGCACACACAAGATCGTACTGTGTGTCACACTCGTTATACGAAATGGGAGAATGCTGCTTAATCCTATCACTCCTTCTAAGCTCAGCTATTTCTTTTATTTTATTCCTATCATTTTGAGAAGACGACTCACTGTGCATATCTGTTTCTATTACAGATTTATTAGGTTTTTCACCTAATTTTTCCTCAGAATTTACTTGCGCTCTTGACTTTGATTCATCTGATTTATCATCGTCAGATTTATGAGACTCTTCACTTATTTCGACTGATTTTTACCGTATGTCAGATGCATCAGTTTCATTATAAGTGTTTCCTTCTATCCTTTCTAATCTCATTACTGGTCGAGTTTCCAAGTAATTAATTTCATCCACTATTATGTCTCTTACTACGAGAAATTTTTCATTTTCCACATCCCACACTTTATAACCGTTCGGTTCGTAGCCAATTAAAATTCCTCTCCAGGACTTTTCATCGAATTTAGTTTTTCTAGTCTTGTTTTACACGTATACCGTTGATCCAAAAATCTTTAAATATCTTAATTTAGGCTTCTTACCGTGCCACAATTCGCATGGTGTTTTATTTACTTTTAGTGCTTTAGTTGGGGTTAAATTTATTAAATATGTAGCGGTAAGCACTGCTTCTCCCCAAAACACTTTATCTAAACCGACATCATCACTTATCATTGTGCGCGCTTTTTCCGTTATGGTTCCCACCATACGTTCTGAAACACCATTCAATTGAGGGGTTCGTGGAACCGTTAAATGAAAACTAATACCTTTTTGCACACGATAGTCCTTCATCCCATTTGATAGGTACTCTCTACCGTTATCACGGTATAAATTAACGATTTTTAGATTAAAATGAGCCTCACTTTTTGCCACAAAATCTTGAAGTACAGAGAAGACCTCTGGTTTATACGCGATTAAATATGTTACGGAATAGTGAGTAAACTCTCAAAAATCTACAAATAATACAAAATAATGTTTATTATTAATAGCAGGAGGAAAACAATGGCCGTCTGATATGAACTTTATCTTTTGTCTTTTGAAATGACAATCTTGCCATGTCACACAGCACTCTGGAAGAACTATACAGCGTGTCACAAACAAAGTGAAGGATCCGGAAAGGGGTAATTCCTGAGATGATTTCAAGCAACTTTTTCCTTTGCGAAAATGTCAAATTGGGCTTTGTTCGCGACTTATTAACGAAAAGCACTGACTGTATAGTACATATGTATAATATTTTATTACGTAATAGTAAACGTATTCAGAAAATAATAAATGGAGTTTGCAAGTGTTATAAAAATGTCGTGGAAAAAAGTATTCATACATTAGTTATTTGCTAAAAAACAAAACAAAATAAAACAAAATGAATTATGAATTAACACATCGAAGGGTACTGTTATGTATGCATGATTTCGTGTACTAACGCTTACATCGACTGTCACATGTGCCTGACTTTGTACAATTATTTTTATAATGCATAAACAAATGATTTCAATTAAAAAAAATTTTTTTATTTAGTATTTTTTTACTTACCGGCTGAGCACTTCCCATAAATGCTCGATGGGATTGATGGAGAATCTGGAGACTGTGTCTTGCATTAACACTATAATATGTGTTGTGTTATACCATAACGACCATTCTTGTATTAATAACGATTTGTGTTTCGGATCGCAATCTTGTTGAAAATGATAACGATCCGAAAGCTCAAGCTTTTGAACACTTTACAAAAAATTATTTTTTAAAATATTCACACATAAATATTTATCCATTATAGTATGAATAATCTGTAAAGTTCTTATATCACATGGAGCCATACACCCCCACACAATTATCCTATCGCTATCGTATTTTACCGTAGGTCTGGTGTTATTTCTTATTTAAAGCTTCTCTTTCTCTTTTTCTCCAAACTAGCTTACGACTACTGGATTCACATTACATTTGCTTTCGTTCGAAAATATCACTTCTTTCCAGAATTCCAATGGTTTATCGGTGTACGTATTTGCAAGATTCGAACGTTTCTTTCAATTACTTTGAGTAATAAATGGTTTTCTTCTAGCAAAATGTGCACGAAACCCAAATTTGTTAAGTCTGTTACTGATTATTTTTGGATTTATGCTTTTACCTGTAGCTATTTCCAACGCGAATGCAATACCAACAGTACTTTTCGAAGGATCAATATTTTTCAAAATAAATCGTTCGCCCCCTTTTGATAAGTTTCGATGGTCTATCTAAACGATGCGTATTTTCCAGTGTTTGCGTCGTTTTATCCTTTTTAACAAGACACTGTATAGTAGCATGATTTTTTGCAATAATTTCCCAAGGAGATTTCCCTTCTTCGTGCAGCTTAATTATAATTTTTCTTTCTTGTATTATTGTTTCTCTTGTCTTTGAATTCGTTTTGCAGATGAACACAGAATAATGTATTGTTTTGCACAATGTTATTGTTATACACCATATTAGATAAAACGAATGAGTAACAAATAAAACAAAGGGGGGTTATTTCACGGCAAATCGATCACCTTTTGCCATCAAAATTAGCGACGGTTCGAGTCATTTTTCTGATTTCGAATCTGTTTAAAAGATAAGGACCTTCGAATTTAAAGATTTTTGCCCATTTATGTGAAAAGTGGGTGTACTTACCAATTTCTATCTCAGAAGCTATTAGTCGCATCGAGTTCTAGTTCTTTCTTTTTTTTTTTTTTTTTTAATCGGGCAGGTTTGCTCTGCTATAACAATATTTTTGTTACTTGAAAAATTGAGATTATAATAGCGAAATTTGAAAACATTCTTATTTGGTAAATTTCTCTATAATGGGTTAAAGGTGTTTAAATTTTTGGAAAAATATATCTGCATTCTTTGAAATTCT
>SMSQ01001321.1:0-15975 GCA_019453375.1 Ctenoplectra terminalis
CAATACTGTAGATTGATATGTAATCGTATTAATTATTCCTAGAAAACTAAGTGGCAAGAATTTTGTACAATATCAAAAAAACTATATATGAAATGATTTCGAAATAAATATTTCTGGAACAGAAAATTTTCAGAGTAAAAGAATTGTTTAAATTACATACGGAACTTAAAGAACAGAAAATTCTGTTATTGCAGGAAACAATTAGTTGTTTATGTATCTACCTTCAAGCTCTCTCAGCGTTTCTTTTCATTTGTATTATACAGAATCCAATAAAGAAACGGTATCCTTTGCACGTAATGTCTACGATAAATTCATTTTTCGTATTATCATAAAGTTTTTCCTCACAGTTCGAATTAGTTATTTAAATCATAGAATGACATACGCTAAAGAAGTATCATTGTGTTTTAACCAAAGTTGCATTTATAAAAGAAAATGTGTCGATATTTTTAGTATTTTCGTTCCACTTATCTGCGAAGTCACCACTAATCGATTGTTAATTTGCTTATTGTATTTTCAATCGCCAAACCAAATCTCAACGAGCCTCCTCGAACACGATGAGGAGACAGGAAATCGTATGTTAAAATATTTTAGCATACAAATAGGACAGATAAAAGCTACATTCGAAACGATTTGTGTAACCTACATTATGGCTAATGATTTTTCATGATTTACTCGAGCGCAAAATAAGTGGAACGCTTAGGAACGTAATGGTTTTTGATTTTAATAGTCATAAGTTTTATCTGGTTTACTTCGTCGTATCTTGTCAACTAATCACACTATTTAAGTAACATACAATTAGAAAAAAAAACGATTAATAGTATAGAGCATAATGGTTTTTATTTCGAAGTTTAAAGCTTGTAGGGATTTTTATGAAACAAATAGACTTCATCGACAAATAAGATAGGAATTAAAAATTCTCTTTATTAGATAGTTAAATTTTTTGGTGACTATAATTTTGTTTGTTAAGGATATGAGGAACGTGAATACTAGCTTGAACACTATCTATGTCTGCAAAAGTGAAAATTTACGGATATTAAATTTGGAATTCCAAATTTAAATAAATAAATTTAATTTAATTATCGAATAAAAGGTATTTAAACTAATAGTTATGTATTTGTGTCTTTGAGCGGTTGCGCGTTTTTGTTTTGTTTTTGTCTTGGACGTCTCTGCTCGTTTCCATTGCGAATATTTTTAGTCAGTTGTTATAGGACACTATGGCATTTTGGTTATTATCGACTCACTTGATAGTGTTTCTTCGTCGTCAACAAATTTTATAATTTTTAAAAAAATATAACGAAGCTATTGTTGATATGTAAATTTTCCTGTTTCTGTTTTTAATGCTAGGAATTTTTTTATAGCGAAACGAAAGTGCAATCGTATGAGAAAAAAAAACAATTTAGAAATTGTAGCAGGATTTTTGAATTTGAATGCGTAAAAGAAATAACGAAACTAATAATTTTTTTTTAGCTTTGTACATTTTTATATGAAACTGTAATAGAATTTCGAGGACTATTATCACAATGCACGTTAAGTAGTTATAATAGCGCTTAAAATTGATAAAAATCGATGCTATTTTGCAGGTGTTTGTTAATGATAATGTAACGGTCATATTAGGCCGTGCTTAAAGTGTGCTTTCAAGAATATAATCATTTTGTTCGCTACAGCTTTTAGCCGAGTTTTTGATTTTAACGGTTCGCTATTAAAAGTTTTGCGAATAATTTGGCCGGCGGAATCGCGTTCAAGATACAGCGTTAAAATTCGTAATTAACCAAGCCGCGGCGTTCTCGACGTGCTAAATATGAATCTCGGCTGCCATTTGAATTTTACGCGAAATCGAATTCAAACGCTTCTATAGTTTCATAAAATTTTTAAAATTCAGAATAATATTTCATTTAGATACTGCGCTATTAATTTTCAGTAAACTAATATTAACTTCACTTTTTATATATGTAGTTTTAATTTGATTTTTTTATTTAATCAATCATCGCTTCAATTTCTAATAATCTTCTTCCTCAAATATATCAATATTTTATAAAAACTATCGACGATATAAACTATATAGACTATTTTATCGTGTTGATACAATAAATCAATGTTATTTTTTTTATTATTATTTTTATTCATATTACATGTTAACAACTTAAAATTGTTTACAGCTATATCCAATTTAGCATGTTCTCCGTGACAAATAAATACTGCTACTAATTATATTTTATTTTAATGAATTAAAACTATTTAGAAAGATATAGTACAATATTTATCCTATACATTTGGATGTTTCCACTTATAATTATCTGTGATTAATAATTGTCCCAGATAATCTATTTTTTGTACAAAAAGTTTTTTTAATTACTTCAATTAGTAATTTGTTTCATATAAAAATCGTGTGCTCAAGATTATTCGAGACATTAACATCTGGTTCGTGTTTAGCGATTCTCGATCTGTTTATCGCAAATAATACTGTTGGCAAATCTACCCTGATGGGAATCACACGTGTTCCAGGTTGTTGAAAATCCATAAGACAAATCCGACGGCCCGCTAATCGGATAATCTGTTTTCCTTGGGCACTTCTTAGCTGTTTCATTAACAATAGACACGCTCGTTTCTATTGTGGTTGTTCAATTGAGTGCTAATGTCAGTATACCACGAATCGATTAACGTTAAAACATCATTCTATTGAGAATAACAAGTAATTTTGCCAAATGGATCACCAGATATATTCTGAGCTACAAGTTTGTTTTATTTATAATCGAGAATGTAGAAAACTAACGTGAAATCTCTGTTCAGGACCTGTTTTCAACAGAAGTTAGCGTATCATTAATATATAAAATATTTAAAATTGAAGAAATTAGGGTAAATCGGGAATAGTTCGACCACTTTTTGGAAAGAAGCCATTGCATTGTTGGATTTTTACATTTTTGTTGCTTTAAACAAATTAAAGCAGCGCGTAAGTAATTTAGAATATATATAAATTATATTTAGAAACGTATTAAAATATTTATTTCTTTTTTTAATTAAAAAATACCAACATTAAAAAATGAACGGTCTCACTCGTATGTTCGGGTTAGAGCGTCCCACTCGTTACAAAAATAAAAAAATGTAGCTTATACAAAATGTAATATAAGAGAAAATTAATTGATACATTGCTTTTTTTTAAATTTTCCACATAAATCACAAATGTTCCCATGCTTGGAGCATTCATCGTAAAATAATATCCACACCTTACACATTGAACCCAATTCTCGCTTGCAGAAGTTTTGAAATAGTTTTTTTTAGTTTTACTTTTTAGTATGCACAAAACTTTAAATATAATTTATAATTTAATCAGAATTTAATAAGAATTTAAATATAATTGATAATATACTGCGGAGGTATCCAAATAATTTTTTTTTAGTTTTATTTCCTAGCATGCACAAAATTTGAAATGTAATTTATAATATACGTATACGGTTTTGCGACAAATGTCAGTATCAGAATAACAATAAGCCAATTTATTAATTTTATTTTGAGATATTAATACTGACTACTGTCTCCCAGGGGCCGAGCTATCCCGAACCTATCCTACAATTTGGAAATTAAAAAAATAATGAACTAAAGAATTGTAGTCGCGAACGTTATATAAGAGTATGAGAAGCGTATGTTTTGTTTTCTATATCTTAGACTCAACTTTGCAATGTCCTTGCGATTAATTTTAACTTCATTTATTTGTTTTTTTAGTTTTACATAAATAATTATCTCGTAAAGTGTTATAATGGTAAACTAATTGCGTTTAAAATAATTGCGCGGTTATATGCATCTTTTTCAAAAATAAATGCCAGTTACTATATATGAAATTTTTCTAATTTAAAAAGCTTACACTTGCATAAAATTAGAAAATTAATTCACGAACATGTAGCATAGTTTATATCGAATAAATAAAATATACCTTCCAGAAGTAAGTTAGAATTAAACCAAATTAATAAAAAAGATTGACTTATAAATGGAAGAAGTATTTACGTCAAGAAATTAGGTGGTTCTTCCCAATATGATTTTCGCGTGATTATGTTCTTTGTCGGGGACAATGGAAGATTTATCGGATCTTGTCACAAGGCATTCTATTGTCTCTCGATTCATCAAATGAAACCTTAAGCAATCCCATTGCAACCGTCAACTTAATCCTCAATGGGACGTCAGCACAGAGGAGGGAAGCCCAACGATGGAAACGAAAGCAATTTGTTAAATATTGCTTCCGACGATGGTAAACGACACGGATACGGGTCAGGATGTTGGTTGTTACTTGAAGATTATGAAACTATCTGAACGTGAACAAAATTCTGTAACGTGGAAATTTAAAGAAATACAAGACTGTTGACTATTCATTGAAATATGATTAATATACAAACTTTACCACATCTTACCGCAGGAATTAATTTCCTTTTAGGAATTCTGAAGAAAAATTAGAAATTTCTCAAGAAACAAAGTCGACAAAATTCTACTATGTTCATTATGAAAAATACTTAAATAGTTCTGTGAAACATTGAACATTCTTGAATTTAATTAAATTTCTTAATTTTTTCCTCCGGAGGTTCTAAAAGGAAATTAAAAATTTTGCAACTAAGGAATTCGACAATGTTAGCTATGAATAAAAATGAAAGAGTTTTAATACTATATTTTTTGAAGTATTACTAATAACGGAGAGTAATTTGAATTTTTTTTTTTTATTTTTTCTTCAGATACAATTTCTTTTAAAGATTTGTTTGTATGATAAGATTATAATTAATAGTAAAAGGATAATTGACGTACTTTAA
The DNA here is from genome assembly GCA_019453375.1 of Ctenoplectra terminalis. Classification (NCBI taxonomy): domain Eukaryota; kingdom Metazoa; phylum Arthropoda; class Insecta; order Hymenoptera; family Apidae; genus Ctenoplectra; species Ctenoplectra terminalis. Next base: position 4,788 of record SMSQ01001321.1, read on the forward strand.
TATTTAGAAAATTAAAAACTAAAGAAATGTTTATATTCAATTCCAATACAGATTATTTAATAAATCACAGTACTATAGACATAGTCATATTTCTATGATAGCGTTTTATTAATCGTAAGGGGAGATCGGGGTCAAAAGTAACGTTATAAATAAATAAAAAACTATTAGTAGCATTATCACGAATTTTGAATATAAGATGCAAAATTATAATTGAAATACACGCATTCGTGTCTTAACAATATATATATATATATATATATAATATGTATAATATATACATATATATTGAATAAAATGATTTTTATTAATAACTTAATTATTACTTGTTATAAAGAAGCGTTAATGTGATTGAATAACGTCAAATAGCTACATAAGATTTTAATATAAAAATTTTTATTCTAAATGTAATAGTTCTTGTGCAATCGAAGTTCAAATTGTTACTTTCGATTTCGGTCTCCCCTAAGTGAAAAAATAAAAAGTAATTCGTTTAGTAAAACATGTAAGAAATATGTATAACATATGCAGATATAGGAAAACATTCAACTTTCTATAGTACATCTTCACCAAATTTTTACGATTACAAATTCATTTTAAATCTATCAAATACTAGAATTATCCTAACATGGAATACTTTTCTTCGTTCACATAATTCACCTATTCACAATGTTTTTAAACAAGCTTGAATATTATGATTTTGTATGAAATTTTATACTATTTTCACTGGTAATAGTCAAATTTAAAATGTATCAATGGCTTATACAATATTTATTATTTTTACCGAGGTACTTATTTCCATATTTTTATTTTCTACTTTTCAATTCAAATATTTCATTTTATCTACTACTTTTCACTTTTAATTTTATTCTCAGTGGTTCGAAATTCCCTTTAGGAGCGAAAGAATTTAGGTCGCGTGAAAATTCTTCCCCGAATCTGTTTCGAACCACATTACGATCGACGTTCCCAGAATGCTCTACCACGACGCCAGATCCCGAACAGGGTGTTAGAAAAACAGTCAGATCGGAGTTTGCTTGCTCAATGGTCCATTCGAGCTATGCAAACGCCGCTCTGGTTTGTTGTTCCAATCCCACTAAACGAACTATCGTTCAGAGTTTTTGAATATTTAACAAATAATGACGTAGCAACACTGCCCGTGGAACAAAATCACAAACTCGAAGATGGATCGAAGAGAAACGCGTTTCTTTTCAATGGTCTTTTGTTCAACATCCGTTTTAAGATCGAAACCGTTTTAAATACTCTCATATATGTTTTACAATATTTAAGCAAGGGTTGAGTTTATTATAGAATTTTAAAAAAGTGTATAAATCTGTTAAAGCCATAAATGACCACATAGTGAAAGAAATGCGTAAAAATTAATTTATTCGATTAGTTCGATACTTGAATGCATTATAATATTCGTCAACAGGAATAAAGAATATTTAATCAACATAGATCCTAAAACCAATCATTTTTCTGTAAAATCGTCTTTCATTATTTGCACATGGCGCGTAAAATCGTGAATGAAAACCTTGATGAAAATTTTTAAACAGTTTAGGAGATGGAATACAACTATTAGAATATATTTCAGGGTATAAGCGACGGACTATACATATGTGTTCCCATTCGTAAGACCATACACAAAGTGTATATTTCTTTATTAATCCACGTTAGAATAAATTCAACATTATATATTTAAACGAAAATTAACTTGAATTTTTTCTATAAAACATGCAAAATGTCTCAAACCTTCCTACATAGTTGAAACATAAAAATGAAACAGTTTATTTTGCACAAATTTCACGATTGAACGTTTTTGTGTTTTGTTTATATCAGAGTATTCCGTAGGGCACCATTTAGAACAGGGATGAGCAACCTTTTTTTCCAACGGACCAGCTAGAAATTTAAAAATGTTGTGCGGGCCGCATGTGAGAAACTTATGATAATACAAACACTGAGCGATGAACTCAAATTATCTCTTTATTAACAAAATAAACCTAGTATAAAAAATTACAGAAATAAAAAATTCATTAATATAAATACTATTAAAAAAACGGCGAAAATATACGTGGAAAAAGATTATCTATGATGTCGGCGTCATTTCCAAAAAATAAGTTAATACGCCTAGTGTACAATGAGGCTGCTTATTTTTAAAAGTCAAAATGTAAAATCATTGAAGGGCCGCACGAAAAAGTGTGACGGGCCGCGGGTTGCTCATCCCTGATTTATAACATATTTGACACTGAATCTAGTGTTCATGAGGTTTGGAACTATTTAAAATATTAAGCCAAATATAAAATTGTAAAACAATAATTGGAAACTCTTGTTGATCATAACGTTGAATAATTGATATTTCATAAAAATCAGTGTGCAGTGACAAAAACCTTATATAAGTTAGGTAAAAACTTACACATCTCGCAGGAAGAAAACGCATTTTCTTTAATAAAAAAATTTCAGATCAATAAGTTTATTTGAAACAATGCTAACCTATTATGACCTGTTAAAAGTACTCTATACTGTAACATGCAATTCTGTCTTGTTTATCTGTTGGGAAACACAAAACCGTATCAAGCCGCCCTACGTATCAGGTCTCCCCAGCCTGCTATAAGCCCTTTAAGTATCGGACTTGTTTTTTATCACCCTGTATACAGTATCATTTATAACACTTCCCAAAAATATGTTTAATTACCATTACAAAACCGGTAACACTTTTCAAGACCTTTCAACACTTACTCTACCTGCGGTGCGTTCACTCACATTTATTATCGTAACTTATGAACAAATGTATCAATTGATTTCAAATTTTCAGGATACAAGGATCTTATACTGACAAATCTTATTGCTAAACTTTCTCTTAAAGTAACACTTAATAAGTTACGATAATAAATGAACATTTTTTAACCCTCTATAACTCAAATTTTGTCTGCTTATTAGATCAAAAAAATACGATTGATTACATTCCTCAATTTACACAATTTTTAATATAGTAATAAAATTAAATAATATAATGATAAACTATTTTTCAGTAGTTTTAATAATACAATAATAAATAAATAATGTAAAATTTTTAAAATTCATATGCATACCTATGTAACTTCTAAGTCACATGGCATCACAGAGGGTTAACGCGTTAAGTGCTACGCTGATCCTAGCCAACTATCCATTAGTGTATTAAAATACGAATTCAAAGACATTTGGTTGGAAAATAGCGAAGAATTTAAGAAAAAAATTGTAGAAGTCTGCAAAGAAAAGTCGTATCTTTGTTTAACACATTTAAATAATTGAATAAAAAATAAAAAATTTGAATAACGCTTATTACTGATTTGTAAGATATTATTTTTTTTAATCGATACTGTTGATTCTCGGAAACCAACATCTAAACGGAAAGTTCAGCGTCGGTCCACAGGGACTGACATAGCGTTTAACGTGTTAACACACTGTATAACCGCATCTCTTTCTTCAACATACTTCAAACTGGAAATTCCTCTTTTTACTCAAGCCTACGATCGGCCCGTTGCCAAAAATATTCAAAAACTTCCAAAAACTTTCTCTTCCTTTCCACCATTCGCCTATCTCAATACCTCTCTGTACGGAAACTCTTCGGACAAACAGGAAGACGACTGTCAGTTCTGCCCCATTTTCACGTCCTTCAAACACCGACTCAATAAACCTTTTCGAATTCACGTAAGATCGCGCACCACAGATAAAAAGTGGCAAAGTACCATGGAAATCAGCGTTGTTCGCGATGCGTATCGTCGCCGGACGTATTTAGATCAGATTGCCGGATCGACCGCGTCCGTACGCGTTGTTTGGTACACGCTTGTAACGCGTCATGCATATACATGCACATAACCGATAATGCAGCCGGGGTTGGAGCGTGTGCATGTGGTGAAACAGGCTACCATGCAACCGGCCCGTGTCATGTACACCGGATGCACGGTGGTACGGGTGTGCACACAGTGGAAGATGCAAAGGTACACATGTACAGGTCGATCGTAGATGGTCGAGGGACAGGACAGCAGAATCGGCTGATCTTGTTACCTCGATAGTTGTTACTCTGCAAATGGATTTGCGGCTGCGCGGATTAGGATCGCCTATGCACTGGACCACCGACGCCAAGAATGCTTTCCGCGCCTTTTGCAGGGTGAGTGAAGACACTGCTGCGCTACGGGAGAAGTTGGTTTGCATTATTTGTAGATTACGTGGATGTTTTAATCCTCTATAGCGCCGTCTAATTTGGAAGTTTACATACTAATAATTCTGTATATATTTTTTTTTCACTTAAGGTGGTTTGCTTATTAGTGTAATATTGTATTTTTATTGGTCAATTGATCGAACTATTTATAATAACCATTAGTTCCTAGATGTTAGATAAAAATAAATGAATGTAATCGATTTTAATTTTTTCTATCATAAGCAAATAAAATTGTAATTAAGAGAGTTAATTTTTTAAAAGGTATTGATACGAATGTGTACGTTTAGTATTTTAATTTTTTTATTTTTTAAATACCGTTAGTATAACAGTTACGTTAGTATATATATAATTTAGTAAGAGTAGATAACACTAAATAACAGTATATAATTAATTAAATTAGTACATAACAGTACATAACAGTTACGTTATTTATTTAAAAATTTTTAATTAAAATTTTTATTATTTTTTTTTACTTTATTTGTTTTCTTCCTCATATGTTGAAAATACTATAATAAAAATATATCTTAAATAAGTGAAAGAATAAAATAATAAATATCCAATCTTCCAACTCAACCTAACTGCAATCGTTACTCCTTCATTGAACGCGATTTCCGTTCAGATATCCGGAGCTCACGCGGTTTCTCGTGGGACACGGACGAACGCGAAAGACCTCGGTCAACACTTTTGTCCCGTGGTGAGCAGGTAAAATATTAGCCGATCCTTGGAGCGGCAGACAGAACGCGTAAAATGGGATCTCCTTGGTCGTTCGTTGCGAACCGAGGACCTTTGGAATGCCATGACGTGAACTCGACCAACCGACCTGGCTTTTCTCCGTTGCTCGTGTCAGGTGTACGCAATTCCAACGCCTAATAATCCATTTATAGCGACCATTGTCGTGGTTGGGTGTCCCGCCATGTATTTTTAGGATCGACCCGCTCGAGGATCGGCAAATAGATCGTGATTCGGGAATCGAGAGCGATGCGAGACATTCATCTGCCTACTTATGCGTTTCCGGTGCAAAAGAGCCTTCGCGTCGAACGTGTTACAAAAGGATCGTCATTCTAATGACGGCCGATGAAATGAAAATGGGGCGGTGAATGTAAACGATCGGGGCGAGAAGGAAAAATAAAGTGGAGCGGGAAACGATGGTTAAACATTTGGTATTTTGTGGTTCGATATAGGTCCTTGAGAAGGGCTGCTATTTTTCTGGGGGATGCAGGGTAGTTTCCGGTGTGGTTGGGTGTTGATCGATAGTGAGCGTTTTTTTTTTTTAGTTAAGTTTGGAATTGGAGTTGACTTAATTGTTCTGTTGTGTTCGTAAGAATGGACGCTAATTATGTATTTTTTTTAACATTTCATTTAATATTCATCGAAGTATTCAAGTTCAATCGTTCTGTTATAGTTGATCTGATCTAATATACGGTTGAATGTATATTTATATAGTAATTGTTGTTAGTGTAATACATGATAGCATTAGATTAGCTACAAATTTTATTTAAGAACTTAAAATTATAAAACCTGATTTTAGTAAAGTTAAAAATTAAAAAAGAATTGTGTCAATTCAGAGACATTGTTCGTTTCAAAAAAACCGACAGGAAATAATTGAATGAATATCAATTTCAACTTAAGAATACGTAAATTAAATAATAATTAATCATACCAAACCAAGAAGGAAGAGTTTCATTTATTTTCAGTTTCTAAAACAAAACTAACTACTAAGTAATATTTAGCTCAAAATGTACGGTAATACTTTAGTAACTTATTACTTAGAATCGGTAGAATTATATCTTTCAAAGATTATTTCTTTCACAAAATTTTTTTACTGGGAGTTGTGTACTATTTACTAAAGATAATTGTTCGAAATCAGCAAGAATTCAAAATAATTAAATATTGTAAATTTTGACAAGTGACTATAGTCACTCATATCATTTATATAAAAAATACTTATCCTAGGGTAACCATAATAACCCTTAGTAATGAAAGAAAATTGTTGAAGAAAATTGAAAAATGAAATTTTAAAGAAAACTATTTCACACCCACGTTTCAAAACGAAAATAAACAATTTTATACAGTTAAGTATTCGAAGAAATAAAATTACAAGATGCAAGATGCAAAGTTGAAGAGAGAAGGTAGCTATGGGGAACGCTTGACGGCTATGGCAATAATCTCACACGTTTACATTCAACGCCATCAAATCACAATATTGTTAATTGGACGCGTTCAGGCGGGAAACGCGGAGCGTCGTGTTCACGCGTGCCGCGGCCGCTTTTGTCGCGTACTGGCATTAACGCTCGAATTTCGCGCAATTATTTTTCCTCCAGAATGATTTCGTTGCCTCGATACCTCCGAACAATCGAGTCGTTCCGGACTTCCGAGAGAATCGTACAGGGAGTCGCGCGGCCGAACCCCGCGGTGACGACAGCTGCGTCCACGAATATTTCTTCCTCGCGAGATACAAATACGCCAAACGTCGCGACAATGGAGCGAAAAACATTTGAAGGAACCGGGGCCAGGACTGTTGCAAACCACTTTATTATCGTTCGCTCGTCTCGAAGTAATTTCACCCTGCGGCTCGGAATTCGACTTCCTTTCGCCGAAGCCTGCTCGAGTAAACGAGGATTTTCTGAATCCGATTTTTCGATTCGAGATAAAAGGGAAGGAGGATGTTTGTTATTGAAGTGTTTTCAAGAGGAAAATAAAGATGTTGATTTTTATTTTTGTGTCTTAATACTATAACAATAAATTTATATCTTTCATTGACGGCTCATGGCTTGAAATTGTGAGGGTGCTGCAATTTTTGAACCGTAGATACACACTATAAATACAGTGTACACCTATTTCAATAACAAATTATGGTGACCATTAAAAAAAAAAAAAAAAAAAATGAAACATGAAAAAATATTATTTTTCAAATAAATAACAATGGAATTGCACGACGGACAGTGCTGTATTACGCTGATAGCTCGCATCTTATTATGAGATTCACATGCTTGCGCGCGTAGCAACATCCTTCTAAATGCTACAACATGTATTTTTACGTTTTATGCAAAATAAGAAAATTGTATAGGACTGTTGACGTTAAAATTAAATATTATAAACAAATACAAATAAATAAATAGATATATTTATATGTAGGGAAAAATCGAGGGTGCTATAGTTTTGCAGTGCCTATGCACGGGCCACCTCTGCTATATTTGCAATTTTATCACTTATGCTATTGATTAGTAAAATTGTAGTACTGAGAAAATAATATTTATATTGTTATATGTTTTAGCATTACAATTATTGTATTAATAATTAAAACTATTAGCTTGAATTTTTTGAAGCATACTATTGAAATTTTTTTATTTTTGGTAAATAGGATGTTTATGTAAAAAGTGTTTTGATATCAAGAATCTAGATGTGTCATTAAATTATGTTCATATTTGTGTTGAATGCATAAAATCGTAAATATTTATTCAAGAATATTCATTAGTTACATTTTAAAAATGAAGAAAATAGAATCATTTGGAAGATAGACATAAATTATACTAAGCTGCTGAATTTTATTTCAAGAATAATTATAACTAATAATAATAACTAGATTCACTATACAATTATATGATTTATATTATTTATTACAAAGAAAGGGGAAAACTTATTCCAGTTATATAAAATAAAATAAATGACATTGTACAGGAATAATAGAAAAGTTTCTACGCGCAATATGGTATATTTACAAGTTTCAGCTGTTTTGTTACACGGTTACGGGAGCATACACGCGTAATAAACTCTATTTTCATAAGCCGTTGCCATACCGAGGCTAGCCATAATTTCATAACAATAGTTCCATGCTAAATTTCCTCCGCATGGGGAAAATCGGGTTCAGCAATGGCGCCGCGCGAAACTGCGTGCATTACCTCAGTCACCAATTTCATCGCCCGCATGATTCTCCCGTAAAACGTTACTGCACCACAGTTGTAAAAAAAAAAAATAAGAAAGACTTCAGTTTCAAACTGCATTCGATTTGGCTCAATATTAGAAAATCGAGATAAAAGATTCCAAATTAGAAACTCGTGTTTTTCTATATTAATTGTAAGTGTTCTATATTGTCGAATTATTTATCGATTAATAAATGTTATAATGATCGGAATAAGTGACAATAGATTGATACAAAGTCACAGAAATATAATAAATGTGGTACGAATTCTCAATTGCAATTAAAAAATTTTTTTTTTAAATTGTCTTTGTTGTGTGTGGCTTAGCATTATTATGATAACAACTTTAAATAAATTTATTGACATCTTGGAAAACGAAAAAATAAATAACTTGCTGAAAGTCATAAAAGAAACCAAATTAATCAACAATACAAATAAATAATCAAGCGTAATTTACTAACGACTATACTGCATACTTTTATGTATTTATGCGTAATTTAAAGGTACAAAATTGCATAGAGTACATATAACATGAAAAAATATAACAAATATCTAAATTACAGTGTTTTCTGTAATACCTGATAGATGAAATAATTTTCTTTTTTTTTATTTTCACTTTTTTTACTATAATCTCATAAATATAAATTTACATAAAAATTCAGAAATTACGAATAACCTTGCAATTGGTGTAACATTAACTATGAATAAAAAATACTATAAATCAATAATACATAATGAAGAACGTGTAATAATACATATATATTGCCACTGTTTTCAATAAAATCCACCACAACTAATACATACACACACACACACACACAGACACACACCCAATCGTGAAACACAAAACTGTACCCCTTTTGGCAGATGCATTAACGCGACGATAATAGGCGGCATAAAGGTTTCCCGAATTTGAAAACTGGCAGGCGTCCCGGCGCGTCCCGTGCATCCTGTGTTAAAAGTTCCACACAGGATACACGGCGGTGCATTGTTGCGTCGTCGACAAATGCGTGTTTCGAATTGAACGCGGCCATTGATTGATTCGTGCAATCCAACACTGGTTACAAATAAATAAACGGCGTCGATACCGGGGCTCGCTTCGGAGTACGGTAGCCGGATAGAAAATAGCCGAATTCTCGCAAAACGCGACGCTGTTTCATAATGCGGATGTCGCTGGAAAATATTTGCTAACAACGGCCGGTGTATAACGGTGCCCATCTGCGCGTAGATTTAGCGGAATTTTGCCGATTCCGTTGATGCAGATAAAATGAGTTAATTTAGTTATAGCTTTGCCGATATTTAAAGTTTGAAATGATTGCATTGTTTTATTTGATTCCTTTATATTCGTTATATATTAATTATATCAACCGTTCTTTTGTTTTATAGCAGTATTAGTTCAGTTTTCTTTATTTCGAGACATTGGATATTTTGTGTTTTACGCGATTTAAAAATATTGTTAAAGAATAATAAATTTGTTTTATGCTTTCATAATTTTAGATATATTTAATTTTATTATGTGATCATTTTTGTGAATATTCTTAAAACTCATTCATCACTTCATTTTTTAACGTAACCTTCAAATTTTAACTTGCTTTTAACATTTTTATTAACGTTATTCAATGGTTTTTATCAAAATCAATTTTTCAAAGATAAACAGGACGGAATGAAATCGAAAAAAAGGAATGAAATAATTTCCATCATTTCTAGCTTAAGAAGAAAAAAATAAGCGATTCAATAATTTTCCATAATTCTAAAATTAAAATTATCCATTATTACACAATTATCTTTCAATAATCATCATCATATGATATTATAAATTCCATAAAATCATTCACGCTCAATCTACACACCAAAACTACCCAACCACCATTTACATTTGAAGACCACACGCGAAACCGTGATTTGTCCACAAAGCTCCGTAAAAAACTAAGGGAACAACTAATATAATCGCAACAATTTTTTTTTTTTTTTTTTTTTCAAAGGGGCGAGAAAAATACATATTTAATCCTCAGACCAAACAAAAACACGGTTTAAATAGAATAGAATTGGTGGAGAGCGTTATGACCCTTAAAATTGCTTTCCTGTAATGAACAAAAAATATGACTTATCATATTCTTCTGCTGTAGTCTTCAATTATTATCCAATTCCACGAAAATTGAGCTGATAAAATCGGGAAATCGTCGAAGCAGTAATTCGAATTTTCCTCGATGGCGACAGCCACGGGAAGTGGGCACTCGTGAGGTATTCGAGGACACTCGATTGGCCACCGTACTTAAGGGTGTAACCGAGCGCATGATCGAAATGCGGCCGCTCTTCCTCGAGCACTCTCCTCTGTCTGCTGGCCGAATAAATCGGAAACAAATTCGACGTGGAAGGGCTGCCACGCTACGGGGTCCACCGGCACGGATTGTCTCGTGCGACATAATGACATTCGGCCGTGCGTGAAGCTGCCTGGCTGGATTCAAAGTGGCCCATGGAAAGCGTCTCGAGAGGGCAACACGCCGCAGCCCGATTGTCCCGGACGCTGCCTCTATGCAGCCTGAATTTCGAATCCCCGTAAACACCCCAGTGTATTAAGACGCCTACGTGTCCTGCCGCTGCTCTGTATTGGACATTCTGGAAAGGAGAGGGACGTACGATGATGATATGTCAAAGGAAACCTTCGAGATCTCGTGGATATTGAGCGAATATGCTGGGAATTTCATTGAGTTGTAAGCTGGGTTTGCTAAGATTTCTTCAAGAGTTAATTTCGATGTTTAATGTAAGGTTTATTGTCCGAATATTTGTGACTTTTTAACGAAACGGTAGGGATTTTTGGTGTCACAATAATAAGCGTAAGCGAGGAAGCTTTATCATTCATACACGCGCGATACGTCACAGACTGACATGTTCTGTGCTACATGGGTCAACGGTTATTATAGATAAAACTTTCATTAGATAAAAATGTATGTACCCTTTAACTCACTGTTGAAGAGTAGAAATTACTTTAGCGAGGTGACAAATCGAAAGAATCAAAGCAATAGCCTGAACAATTTTCTTCGTTTAACCCTCTATAGCCCGAATTTTGTCTGCTTATTGGAGA
>SMSQ01001329.1:5307-16326 GCA_019453375.1 Ctenoplectra terminalis
CCAAAATACATCATTGTAAATTTATAAAACTTCTATAAGAAATTCTAAACCAGTAAAAGAAATTTCTTTATATTTCTATAAGAAACGAACCTTTTAAATAACAAAACAGTTCCACAAGGTTTGACACTTATAGACTTTAACACGTTAAGCGCCACGCCGGTCCCTGTGGACCGACGCTGAAATTTTCGTTTTGGCTTCGCTAGTTTCCAAAGACTGACGATATCAATTTCAAAAAATAATATCTTGTAATTCATTGATGGGTTCTGTTAAATCCTATTAAATAAAGATACCACTTTCCTTTGCAAACTTTTACAATTCTCTTCTTAAATTCTTAACTACTTTGCGACCAAATGTTTTCGAATTATTATCACAACACACAGCCTAACGGAAAGTCGACCAAAATCGGCGTGGCGTTTAACGTGTTAATTTCATTTTTATTGCATGTTGGATCAGTAATTTATTCACAATATTCAATTTTATCGTATCGTAACATTCTCATCGAAGAAAAAATTACGACTGCTTACAGTTTTTCACTTAGATTTGAAAATTTTTAAACTAATAATTGCTATAGATAGATCATGGTGTCGCTACGGTAATATAGTAATCAAATTTAATAGAACAGCGATAACTGGATAAAAGAAATTTTTTAAAACATAGATACATTAGTTCGTAACTTTTAAGTCACACAAAGCCATAGAGGATTAAGTAACACATAAATTACATTCTGTCAAAAATAAGCAAGTGTCCTGATACTTTCGAGCGGTAGTGTACCTTTCATTTGTACTAGGTTGTCCCGAAAGTTCCTTCCGTTACCTTCGCGCAGTGTCTAGCAATGTTTAAACAAACATTCAGCAATATTTGTTAAACGAGCGATGGAAGAAAAAAATAGAGCAATATGAATGCTGTGTAAAATAATAATACACTGTAACACATAAAATATCGTGCATCCATTACTCGCTAACGAAACGAAAGAAACTTTCGGGGCAACCTAATATCTCTTCAGCAAAAATAAGTACATTTTGATCGTCGTTAAGTGTTAAACGACCTTTATCGTATCTTAACCAATAAAGTAGTCTTAAGACAAAATGAAATATTAGTCAACAACTAATTTGTCCTCGGTTACGAGCAGTTAAACGATACGCGCGTTAATCTCCAGTTGGCTCGTCAGCAACTAGACAGGCGTGACACCGAGTTTCTCTCGTGTGAGTCGTTAGAATTGTAAAAAGATGCTTTCGCAGGGGAAAGCATATCTTTTTCCTCGAGGTGCACGCGTTCCTCGAGATGCTCGCAGCGAGTTGTGGAAGAAGCGGCGAGAGACCGGTGATCGCGCGTATTCGCGTATATACGTCAGGTTCTCTTAGTGATTCATTCCCAGAGAATGCGATGTGGCAATGTACCTGGGTGGAGGGGGTGGCGAGGCTAGACGGCGGAGGAAGCCACGAGAGTAACGGAGAACGCGAGAAGAAGCGATCGACGTGTGGTGTCTGCACGCTCCGTCGATTCCCTTCGAGCGTTTCCACCTCGCGAGAAATCGTCCGGATGTTACGTCACGTTTGACCCGCTCTGCTCGTTGCTCCAACTCGGTGGCCCGCCGATCCCTTTCGCAGCTCTTGTTCGTGGCAGCCTGCGATTTTTGTTTGGTCCTTTCTGATTTTTACTGCTACCTTCGATTATTCTACTTTTTCAATTTTTAGGGTAATTGTTTTTTTTTTCGTGAGATAATTGCAGGAATATACAGTTGCTGTATTAATAATGCAGATTAACGTTTAACTGCTCGTAACCGATGACAAATTATTACGATCGGACGAAGGAGTTACATATTTTGTATTTTTGGTAATATTGTCTCGAATATGGACGAAGGAAGAAGTAGGCCATGGCGCAGGCTAGAGCTCCTGCAGTGCAATAAGAAGATCGTGCCGAATCGAAAAGTTTCCGGAACATTTCTGAACTTTTTTTTTATTTATTTATTGATTTTTTTTTTTGAGAACAGTAACTTGTAAGCAGACGATGAATTGATTCGTCGGATTGAAATAAGGCAATGGCAGATGAACGATCATTTTCCAGGAACGCAAATTTATCGAAGGAATATTTTTGTTTAGTACGAATAACTACTGTGGGTGATGAAATTATTACGATCGGACGAAAGAGTTACATGTTTCATATTTTTGGTAATATTATGTCTCGAATAATAGGAACATGTAGGTGAAGCATCTGATTGAAAGATAACGAAGAATATAAGAAAAAATTTTAAAAGCCTGCAAAGGAAAGTCGTATCTTCGTTTAACATATTTTAATAAAATTCATTAATGAATTGTAAAGTATTATTTGTTAAAATTGACACCGTCGGTTCTTAGGAATTAATGACGTCTAAACATAGGGATTGACATAAGACTTAACGTGTTTATACAAATCGCAGAAAGAAAAATACAAACTTTGAACAAAACTCATTACAGATGTTGCGTACAATTAGCAATAAATAAACTGATTTCTTCATTTAGACTTCATTTAAGGAAAACGAACACATCGATCCACAATCAAACATTTTCAACAAATACATTTGGGGTAGAATTCAGCGCTGGAATAAAAAAAATATATTATAAATGAGGAATTTGTAAAAAGCTATTTAAAAGAGCCGTGAGATAAAATTACGCTAGATATTGCGAAATTTCTAATTTTATCAATGCCAAAAAGATTGCAGGCCATTACTTATGCCAACAGCGGACCTACAAAATATTAACACAATATTAAATCTACTTTTTTTATGATTGCATCTTTATAAGTTCATTTTTGTGATATTGTTCTTTTTTTTCTCGTTCATTTTAATAATCTATTATGTGCTGCGACATACATGGTAGTTAAAAAGTTTCCATACAAGGTTCATCACTTTATCGTATAAATAGAAATAAGAAAAAATATGTTATATCAACGTATACAAGTAATTCGAAGCTTTATGATAACATTATAACAAAAACAATACGAGTTATGATAGGAAAGATAACTAGTACGACACCAGAAAGAATAATAGGAAAAGATAAAATGTTAACGAAACATTGATCATCGATGCTTTTATTTTGTACCGGAGTAACAATTGTAATAACAAGTGCGTAATCGTTTTTTCGCATTTTGTATTTTTCTTATAATTGTTTATAAGTTTTAAAATTACCTATATTTCTGAAACACCTTTTTGTTGTTTCCGAAAAAAATGTTGAAACAGCATGTAGGTGTGTAATTGATTGGGCTGGTGCATGTAGTGTAACACTTCCTTTATCTGTGTTTGAAGAAAAAAAATATATTATACATTGTACAATAATTTCTTAAAAGCTGTTATATGCAACAAAATACTGTGCTCAAATACAGATAATGAAATTTAATAAAATAAAATAATTTAGTGAATCGAATCTGATCTTATTTCGCGATAATACCAAACCTCGTGTTGTATAAGTGGTCGCAAAAACTGCATAAATTAAAATATCAAGTTCTAACGATCCCCTTTATTGACCAGACTTGGTTCCAACAAGTTTTTGTTTATCTAGAAGTTCGAATAATTTTTTAAGAAATAAATAGTTTACAAATGCAGAAAATGTAAAAAGTGTATTCGAAGAATATTAACTTTTATTATAAAGAGGTCAATTGTTTAGCTCCCCGTTGGGAAACATGCATGTAAGTCAGTAGGAATTATTTTGATTAAATGAAGTAGTTGAGAGCAAAAAGTATTTTTATTTAAATTTCTCAATTCTAATTTCGTGTACACCAACCTAATAATATTTAGAGCTAACGTTGAGAATTAATATTTATAAATGTTTCAGCTTCGTAACTTGTTTTATAATTTTATCTGTTTCTTCTATTTGCTTAATCTCTTATTTAGCAACCTGTGTATCGATCCTACCACATTTTCCACGTTTGTGGAAATGTTTTTTTTTTCTCTTTTTTTTTTCTCGATCATACATTCTGATTACACTAATCAAATATCTGTTGCGAAACTATTACCTGAAATATACTACTTACAAATTCCTAAAGGATGCAGTCAAAGGCAGATTATTTTTTCATAAGTCTGATTGTAAAAATCAAATAAGCTTCTCTCAATCTCGTGCTTCTGTGGCAAAGGCTTAACGACCTTTTCAAATTTTGATAATGAAATTCCTAACGAAGTTTTTTCTTATTTTTCATAGTAAATAACGCGAACCGCTAAAAAGCGAAAGTAGTTTCTTAACCGGTAGTTATGATTCATCGCATTTACAGCGACTCGTAAGAAAAAAAAGTGTGAAATTTCAAGCTGTCCTTGGATCAACCTTTTATTCTTCGTCCTTGATCTTTTTACTTAACAAACATTAACGCACAGCTCTCGTTCGATTCTCGTACAGGATATATTTATCTTAAAGAAAATACGTTTCCCAAAATAAATTACAAAATCCTTAAATGTAACAGCCTTTTGTAATTCACAAACATGCATTCCATAATATCCATTCGTTGTCACTAGTAAATTTAATTCAATAGTATAATTTCCTGTACCGTAATCATTTTTGTTGCATAGCCGCAGAAATTATGTGTGAGATATATTTTTATCGGTTATACGTACAGGTAACCCTCCTATAACACGGTAGATTGGTTCCTAGAAAATGCCGCGTTGTATGAAACCGTGTTGTATGAGTCCCAGAGCCAGTACAGAAAGGGGGGTTACGTTCCGAAAACTTGTTAAAAACAAATTTTTTTTTTTAATTCTACATAAATAACTTAATTTTTATTAAAAATATAAATGTATGTACAAGCGTGAGACACTTTTGTTTTCTGGCCACGGAGATAAAAGGAAATACTTTCCGCAAAACTGTATCTTTAAGACGGCAAGTCTCGCCGCGGCTATAGAAGTACAGTGTTGTACAAAGCTTTTTCCAATTTTCTTATCGTGTTAGAGCGAATCCGTGTTACAGGATGCTGTGTTGTAGGAGGGTTACTGCAATTTATGAATCGTGTTATAACTAAACCGTGTTATAAGATGCCGTGTTGTAGGAGGGCTACCTGTATACTACATTTTCTTTTTTTTATAAAAATGATATTTAAGTTAGTATTAGTGTTATATAATTGTCAGATACAAAATATAACGTAACACGCTATCAATTAGGGAGAACGGTTACGTTTTCAACATATGGAATCAGTGATTCATTGTTGGTTCAACTGCTCAGAGCTTTGTCACAGAAATGTTTATATGAAATACAAACTTTCTATTCATAACATCCAAAAACTGAAAAATTATGAAATAGGAACCTGCTATTGAAACATATTTTCAACTTGTTTATTTTTTTTTTTTTTTGTAATTCTCGTGAAGAATTATATATTTATATTTTTATATCAAGGAAGTACAGTTCTACTCTATACTAAATGTATAAAAATGCTTAATAATTCGATATTTTCTCTGCGTAAATCTTTAAAGATTACTGTAGCCTAAAATCTACTACATTTCATATGTACCAACCTAATAGTAGGAATAGATAGGATTAGATATTCCTGTTGCATTATTTTCGAGCAATATTGCTCGAATTCAAATAGCTGGAGTAGCAACAAACTCTTCACGTGTTTAAATAGCATATACCATTCAAGCAGGTGAAACTCCTTCAAATTTGTTTGAATAATCCAGTCATTTAAAGTACCATTAGAATAATTAAGTACCCACTCAGCTTGATTTGAAAAACTTTTATTCAATCTCAGTTTCAAGTAAATACTCCAAATACTTAGTCAATATTTCAATGTAGTGAATATTTCTAGTGAACATTTTTAATATTCAAGGAGATACAGCAACTCCTACTGCGTTCATTTTTAAATTAAAGAAACCAACGAGGCATTACATTGATTAAAACTATTAACTAAAATGTAGTCTGCTTGCGTGCTTGCGAGCCCAGATAAAAAGGGAAAGGCTAGTCAATTTAAATTTCACACGCACGAAAAGCTGCTCAAATGTTACCACGTATTCTACTAGAGACCAACAATTTCGAACGATGTTCCCCTTCCCAGATCCCATGCCAACCCTTTTAATGTAATTGTCCGATGGTACACTTGCTCGGAAGCGCCCTTTGTTTGTAGATCTAATAGTTCATGAAAGCTTGCATTTTAATCCGAATGAGCACATTGATTGTTGAGTTTCACGAAAATTTGGTTGATTATAAAATTAGCAAGCTTCCATTGAACATGTTTAAGCGAAATCCTTTTCAATGTGCGCTGAGAAATATAACGAAAATTATAAATTCAAAAATCGGAAGGAAGATCGTTCGTTTCATAAAAATAAAACTTTTTTTACCGTAATTATTTTATGTTAAACATTTCGATCGTATTCCAATCGAGTCGAGAATTTCTACATGTTCTAATTTGTTGTAATTTTATTGTTGAACGAATAGTACAGATACCTGGTATTATCTATGAAATTCTTTACAGATATCAGCAGTGAAATCTATAAATAGTATTCTGCAAAGTAACAGTTACAAAACTATATATACGCTTCTAGAGTCTGCAAAAATAAAGAAAACTGAACATTTTGTACGGTTCGTTTTCTTCACGCGAGCTTCGTATCAAGGACCAGAAACCGGTACCGGTCTTGTTCCCAGACGGGAGAGATAAGCTCTTCTCTCTTGTCCTCTTCTGCTTTCGCTGTAATGTTTTATTCTTGTTCGTCGTATTCCTTTGCTTAATTGTTAATCGCAGGAAGAATTACGCAGTAATGCCAAGGAATACTTGCTGTAACATATATGGAAACCTTGAAAAATATAATCGATTTAACAATCATTGGATAAATTAACACTCTTACTACAATATTATCAAAACGCTGATTCCATTGTTTAAAGTTATAAGATTAGATACTTCGAAATATTGAAGTATGAATTACTTAAAATAAAATATAGCGTACAATATTTCACATATTAAACTATGCGAATTATTTTAATTACTATCGTTAAGAATAAAATTCAGTAGTGAAATATAATTTTAAAAAATTAAATTAAAAAAAGGCAAAATAACCAGTTTTTTTTGTTAGGTGATATGTATTTATATCTGTCATGATATTAAAAAAATCGTTCTGTTTCTCTTTTTATATTCTATGATTTATTTATGACAGGGTAAAAGAGAAGCGAATGAGATAACTAATTTTTAAAACAATTATTGTTAAAAGCGGCTAGCAACAGTTACAAAATTATTAACGTTATCGTGGAATATATTTTATTTGTTTATAATGTAATCATTAGAAATTTGTATATTTTTATAGCCGAGCCGTGAAAAATATTTTTAATTACGTTGCGAGATTTTGGTTACTCGATAAAAATCGATACAGGCTGAGTAAATCGAGGTCCATCGAATTGAGGTCAAAGGAAAAATGATCACTCGTATTTCTGTACGAAATTATTACTTTATGCAGCTACCTATTTGCAACGCGCATATTATTTGTTACATTCAACGAGCACTTAAATATTTTTATCTGTATCGGACTTGTGGTATTTTTTAAATGAGAAAAAATTTAAAAGCATTATATGCTATAATAATGGATTGTACGTATGTTATTATTTTCTTGAAACGCTGGATATAAAATCGAATCCTAATTAGCCACAATTTTGTTGTATTCGTATTAAACTTATTTTATTAATGTAACGAAGGAGAAAATAGTAGAAATAAAAACTGTTCGATGGTTATGTGTTATAATCGTTTTGGTATTTTTAATTACATTTTAAAAGAAGCTATACATAATATAATATTACTAACGCATTTAACGCAACAATATCGAGTTTCTACAATATTACTAGCAATTTATTAGAATCCACATAAAACATTTATACAAATTGCAAGATATATCATATCAAAATCTCATCTAGAAAAGATCCATATTCATTTGGCCAAAAATGTTTCCAAGTTAAAACATCAACTTCGTTTCTTCTAATATTCAATTAAATTTATAGATAAAATAAAGAAAAAAAAATAAATAAATAAATAAAATTCGAACAAAAAAGTCACAAGGCAAACAATTAAGAAATTCGAAGATTGGATTCCAAGTTTGGGAAAATTCGTAGAAAAGAGCATTTTGCATTGATGAATAAAATGCATTTACGGATGCTTCACAATCTCATGCTCTATTAATCCGTCGGTAAGAACATTGGGAATGGCGATCGCAAAATTTTACAGAGCTTATCGTCCTGGATGACGTGTCCCGTGCTCGTGTATGGTTCTCCATACATATGTAAATAGACGCGGAATAAACGGAACGTTATAATAACAATGAGCAATGGGCAAAGCGGAGGGGGCAAAAATAGCAGGGTCCGGTAAACGTGTGTAGTGAAAGATGAAGGGGGCAGTGTGACGCATGGTTTGCGACACGAGGGAACACCATTATTTCCCCTAACGCGTCGAGAATGTCGAACGCTAATCCACTGGCAGCGGATGGACGAAAGTTGCCTGAATATTATGCGTATCAATATGCATGAACCACACTGGCCACTGAGTACGTGGCTTCACTGGTTCCGGTCATCTTCAGTCCCACAAGTCGACTTTTCGACATTCGAACACCCTATATCTTCCAAACTTACAAATTTGTTTGTTTACCATCATAATTAATCCTCCAAACGACTGGTTACATTTATACTGAAAGTTGTTAGCAGAAAAGGTCGTTTTAAACCAGATATCCAATTCGTATTTCTCTATACTCTTCCGTGATTAAACGTTTATTATAGTATGTGCTGACTTAACCCTCTATAGCCCGAATTTTGTCTGCTTATTGGAGAAGAAGTATTACAGTTTTTCACTTTTATTTAAAAATTTTGAAACTAATAATTGCTATGGAAGGATCGTAGTGTCGCTATAGTAATACAGTAATCAAATTTAATAGTACAGTGATGACTAAAGAAAATAAATTTTTTTAAATATAGATACATTAGTTTGTAACTTTTAAGTCGTACGGTCCCATAGAGGGTTAAAATAGATTTATTTGTAACAAAGAAATGAAGATGATAAGTATTTGAAAAAATTCTTATAATAAGGCTAATAATTCTTTGTGCATATTTTTTGCAAAAAATTATAGAAAATTCCTAAAAATGCGCCAGTGTAAATTTATAAAAATTCTATGAAAAATTACGTACCATTTTGACTGGTACGGTAGTTCTAGTGTTAAATATGTGAAAAACGTAACGCTGTTTAACCCTCTATAGGCCGAATTTTGTCTGCTTATCGGAGAAAAAATTACGATCGATTACAGTTTTTCACTTTGATTTGAAGATGTTTTAACTAATAATTACCGTAGATGGATCGTGGTATCTCTACAGTAATACAGTAATCAAATTTAATAGTGCAGCGATGACTAAAGAAAATAAATTTTTTAAAATACAGATACATCAGTTTCTAACTTTTAAGTCACACGCTCCCACAGAGGGTTAAATTAAATATACTTTTTTCTCATTCATCGGTAATTAAATTGCAAAGATTTTTTAACAACAATTACCGAACAGATAATGACATTTAACAAAGATTCTTCGTACTAAACTTATTTGTAGTCTTAAATCTTTATTCGCCGTGAGCACGAGTAATTTTATCAACAGATGTACCGTCTATCTCGAAACTTTCTCTCTCGAATTAGTCGATGGTATTTTAGGAAGGAAAAACGGATCCAAAAGCATCGGCGGACTTGGTATCAATTCCGTCTGCGCGCGCATCCTTCTGTAAGTCGAACAAATTTAAATCCGGAGCCTTTTAAATCCGCCTCTCAACCGTTTAGCACGTTGTTCCGACTTTCGTCGTTAAAAGTTCGAAGATCCAGCGATTTCACAGATCCTGGCACGCTACGTACCAGATTGCTATCTTCACGAACGCGCGCGGCAGACGGCGAGCACGATGGCCAGAGGGGCGAAGGGGCTTCCGAGCGATGACCGAGACTCGGGGTGGGGGTTACGAAAGGACCAATCAAGCCGAGAGCCCGACGAGGGTGGCGTGAGTCATCGGCAACGGTCTGGTGGCGACATCCGGTGGCCAGCAGTCTGCCAGTCGGTCGCGAAACGCCACGCCCGCCGTTTGAAATTTGCGAGAATTCCTTTCTCGACCGTGTACTTCGATACACGGGCCCTCGTACGATCGTTTTGCGAACGCGAGGGAAACCGGCCCGAGTCTGCGCACGCAAACAAATAAACAGCAGTCACGAGAACGATTTTTCCAGCTGACTGGAAGCCGGCTCTTCGTCGAGTGGTGTTCTGTGACGACTACCTGCTTGGACCACGTTTCCCGGTGCCGGTATATAACATAGTGAGTTCACTTCTATCGATTCTGTTTGTTTATCGTTTCCGCGATCAAATTTTCGTGTGTGTGGCTCGAGAAATCTAGTGTTATTCGGAGCGGAATATCTCGAGCCAGTGCTCGCGACTCGTTCAGTTTTCACCGGTTCCAGCAGATTTTTATCCAATCCTTTGACCGACCGAAATAAACTCGGTTCTTCTTAGTTTATCGTTTCGTACGCATTTTTCGGATGCGTATTTTATGTAACCTGTGAACAGTTGATAATGACGCCAAAAGGGGTTACACGAGGCTATAGTTGTCACGTTGCCGACCGAACCGGTAAACTCTTTTTGCATCACGCTACGTCGATTCTTTAAAATTGATAGTACGACAAGAACTTTCTTCCAGTATTATATACCCGAATCCTTAAACTATTTTTTTCTTTCGATTACAATACCCGTGCACTATGAAAAAAAAATATATCATTGCGATACGTTTGAGCAGTCGACAAATTTTAATTTTTAAATGGTACTTCGTCGGAGAGTAGAACAGGTTTAATTTATTATAAAAAGTTATAGCGAGAACTTTCTCTCCGTTCACAAGTGAAATACGCCTTTTGTGGTACACGCTTAATATTTGAGTAGTACCTCAAGTTTCTCGAGTACCGTCAAATTTTCGAATTTTAAGATCTCTTATTAATCGACGTTACTCGGCTATTCGGTAAAAAATGTTCGAGTCGGTCTCTCAACTCTGCGTCGCCGAACCTTGCTTCGCATCGAGGCCGTCCTCACGCGC
>SMSQ01001338.1:10450-75485 GCA_019453375.1 Ctenoplectra terminalis
GTTCGAAAGCTTGTCAGGATTGGGCGCTGTACCGATTCGTCGTTGGGTATGTTGGAAAATTAATTAGAGGTGGGGGCTTGCCTTTTCCGCTCGGTAAACTGGTCTTGGAGCGATCGTTTTGGAATGGCGATGTTATCTGTGGCACGTGAGTTTTCGTGCAACGTGGTGGAGGTTCTGATTAGGAGACGTTTACGCGTTTAAGACGAGTGATATCTGTTGCAAAATGTTTTATTATGTTTCTTATCATTGGAGTTTAGGTTATTAATAGAAAGAAGTTGAAAATTGGAAATTGGAAAGTCACAACTTCCTCGTAGACACTAGTCTTTGATGGTGCTAATAGTCGTCAAGAGTGAAGATCGGTACAGTGACACGGTGACCCATTATTGGAGTTCAGGTTATTAATAGAAAGAAGTTGAAAATTGGAAATTGGAAATTCACAACTTCCTCGTAGACACTAGTCCTCGATGGTCCTAATAGTCGTCAAGAATCAAGATCGGTACAGTGACACAGTGACCCATATTTTCAAGCAGTAGACAAGTCTTTTGCTAATTGGATAAATTTACTTTAATTTTTCGATGCATTCGGAATTACTAACACGAGCGTGGCGAAGAGACAACGCTCTCACTGCCGGCCAGCCGCCTTTCTCGTAAATTTTCACCTATGATTGGTCGGTGTTTTTCGTTAATAACTCGTTAACAAAGCCGAATTTCACATTTTCGCAAAGACAAAAAATTGCTTGAATTCTGTAAGGGTCCTTCATTTTATTTGAGATATGACTTATGACTTTGTTGTCTATGTCGATCTACTGCTTGCTAATTTCGAGCGAGACTGTACGTGCCTCAACGGATACCACAACTGTTCCAATACACCCGTCAAAATAATCCAATCGTGGCCCGTAAATCTAGCGTTAAACTTAACCTAAGTAGAATGCTCCGCGGTCAAACAGTTAACGCGGTAATTTTCACCTGAAAAATTTCCATTGCGCGAAAAAGGTAAACTGGATAAAGTATCCTAAGAAATAAATTTTCACACGGCAAGAAACGTGCTGAAAAAAAAAAAAAAAAAACAAAAAAAACAAGAAGTGTATAATTCAAAATCAGTAATCGTTCCAGCAAGTCGGCCCGAAAGCCAACAGTGTCCCGTTTCATCTCTACCGTGAACAGTCTACCGTAACTCTGAGTCTTTAACACATGTCACGGGTGAACGCCTTCCATCCCACATGCCTCCATATCCACCGAACGAGGAGACCTCGAAGACGGAGCAGGAGATCGTGCGAAAATTCGACGTTCGTGGGAAAGGAAATCGCGACTCGCGGCTCTAAGATCAACATTTTCCTCCGATACCCGTTCAAGAAGCCACGGAAGCGTCGTAATCGGCCGGGACAGCTCCAACGATCGCGATCCGATTCCCTTTGCTCGTGCGGCGCTGTTAATTCCACCGTGGGGGGCTAACGACGACGAAATTCCTCGCGGCCCTCGCGTTAATTCGCCACGGTCTCGCTTAATTGTCCGGAGATAATTGAACCGGTAGCGTGCGGCGACGATCGACCGATGTCACTCGATTAGAATGCTTTTCCACGCTCGCGGAAGGAATTCGCGTACGGGATATTGATATGCAAATAAGAGAAGTCGGTGCTCCGTGATTTCATCTATTCTACCGATACCGTGAATTAATTAACCCGTTAGGCGAGCCGGCTAAACAGAGTCGGTCGGGATTAGGTTTTTAACCCTGGGTCGTTAAACTCTGGTAAAAATTGTAACGTCGGATTGGAAAAATGTTTGCGTTAATTGTAAAATAGCAACGCGTCGGAAGGTAGACCGTGACGAATCGAGTCGTTTTGTGTTTGATTGGGTAAAAATAATAGCGGAGAATATAGAAAGTTAACTTCTTGTTGGAAATTCGTAATCGATGACCGTTTAATGGTAAAGCATTTTTTTAAACTTGTAAATCTTTCTTTTAAGGGAGTTGTTATTCTGATACGATTCGCCTCGGTATACCGGACTTGTAATGTTTATGTTGGAATGAATAATTATTGTCTTAATTATTCATTGTTTTTAAGCAGTGCGGCTGTAGGGTAATAGTCCCTCGAGTGTAAAAGATGAAAATTCCTGTTTTATTATCGGTGTTATTAAATATGGTATATATTTGACAACATATTTAAGAATCGTGAAAATCAGTGATGCGGTCCGTTTCCTAAATAATTACCTTTAGTTTTATTAATGCTATAATTTGTCATATAAAATAGCCGTCGCTATTTTTAAGTTTGACAACTACAAATATTCGTAACGTACATAACTATGAAATGATAACTAGACTGCTGTTTTATATGCGTTTATAAAAAAATTAAAGATGTAAAATTGCTCAGAACGCACGTAACATAAAAAAAATGTACGATATATCAAAATTACAGTGCTTTTTATAGTACCTGGTAGGTAAAATAATTATCTATCAAAATTCTATTTTTTCTTATCATAATCAGCAAAATATCGCGTACGATAAAAGTTGCATAAAAATGTACAGTCTAGTTATAACCTTTCTCCCGACACTCCCATTGCCCGCAATCAGGAGCCAGAAAACCGGAAGACCTGGCTACCACTATGAGTCACTCCTCTAATTCCACAAAGAACAGCGAGACCTCGATTCTCCATCATTGGCCAGCGATGACACAGCTAGCCGGCATAACCGTATTCTGCCCTCGGACTTACGCATGCTTGAGCACGCAAAATGCGGCCCGATGATCCTCCTCTTAATCGCGGTATCGTTACACCAACCTCTCCCACCTTCTCCATCTTTCTTTCTCTTTCTTTCTCGTTCTTCATCTTTTTTCTCCGGTACGAGCAGGTTGCACCGATAAATGAATTGTGCATACTCGGGCCACGGCCTTATCTCGACTCGCTAAATCACTCGCTGCCAGGCAGTTGCACTCGAGAGGATGCGCTTCATATTTATCCAATAAAGTCTGTTAAAACGGTTTCCGGTCGTTCCAGCGATGCCAGCGTGGCTTGGAGTAGGGCTAAGGACGAAGAGTTGAGAATTGAAAGGTGGAAATTGTATATTGGATGATAGAAATTGGAAATTTGATACTGAAGATTAAAGGTTGGGGACTATAAGGAACTGGAAATTGGAAACTGGAGTTTAAGAGTTGAGAGTTGAAAATTAAAAGTTGTCGATATTAGAAACTGGAATTTAAGAGTGGAAAGTTGAAAATTAAAAGTTGTGGATTGGAAATTAAAAATAGAGAACTTGAAATTAAAAACTGAAATTTGAGAGTTGAGAGTTGAAAATTAGAGATTGAGAATCGGGAGCTTAAAATGAAAAGTGGAAATTGGAAATTAAAAATTGGAAATTAAAAGTTAGAAGTTAAGAATCGAGAAGCGAGAAGAATTGAAAAGTTAGAAATTGGGAATCAGAAGTCGAGAATTCGGAATTGGAAATTAAGAATTGCAATTTCAAAATTGAAAGTTAAGATTCGAGAATTGGGAATTCCATAATTTCAAATTTAGAATTACAAATTCCATAATTTCAAATTTAGAGTTACAAATTCCGATTCGAGAATTGACCAGGCCACCATCTCGTCTCCTCTCGCCGAACGACTCGTCAGCAACGAATTGCACACCGGAAGACACGTTTCGCGTTTATCCATGCATTCTTCTGGAACATTTTCCGTTCGTTCCAGCAAACACCGGCATTCGTTGAAATATTGCTATCGAGAGGTTGACGGAAAGGCTAAAAGGCAACACGATATCCGTCCACGTTTTACGTAACGGTCGGCGCGACAGCGCGCGAGGAAAATTATCTTCGACGTTAATCCTCGTTCCAGCGCACCCACGTCTCCCAGGACATTTCCATATTCTATCGCGATAAGCCGCGGCCAAGGAAAACCGAGACGCGGGAGGAGTCAACCTGTTCACCATTTTATGTCACCGTTCTGGCACGTTCGAGCAGTGATTTTTATCTTCTCTGGCTTGGTGTCGTGTCTTTTGTCGCTGCTTGTGCGACTTCATCATAATGCATAAGAAATATTTTTATTCCAGTGTCGCTCCTACGAAATAATTATACAGTGTCGTTTGTGCTGCAATTTATTCGCAAAAATACAAATTATAAAACCCGTTTAAGAAATAATAACATTTACATATACAAGGCATTCACTGAATATATTAACAGAAGAAATTATGATCTGTCGACGGTATATGTATATATCTAACCTAAATATATTAAGAGAAAAAATTATGATCTATCGACGGTGTATATATATCTGTATTGTTCGACTTCGGATTTAACACTAAACCTACCGACGATTAAATTATACCTATTCGTATCAAAAAAATTACAATAATAGATACTTGGAAAAATATATAATGCGCCAGAAACAAATCTTTAACCATATGTTTTACAGAAAATCGCAAAAAAATACTCAAAAGTGCACCGTTAATAATTTATAAAATTTGAGTAAGAAATTACGAACCGGTCGTTTGACCGCTTTGGTAGCTTTAGTGTTAAAATTGTTTGAAGAGAATAACTGCAATCCTTCTTTCGAAGGGTGTTGCAAAAAAAAGAAAAAATTATTAAACGGTACAAGTGTCGTTGAACTCTAACGAACCTACTTGTTTATAAGTTTAAAACTATCAGAGTCGTTGAACTCTAACAATTTAGTTATTACAATTAAACCTTGTTCTATCACAAAATCGTGACGGTCGTCGTTCCGCCATATTAGTTTTAAGCACTTTAAGTTTACATTCGTAATTAACGATCCGAAAAACCTTAAAACACCGATTGTTTTATCAAATTGGAGTACGTGTTGACGATCTGAGACAACTGTGCGGCGATTACGATTTTTTTTAGTACCCATACGTGTTAGCGATAACTGTTCCGTGCCGATATCCAAAACCGAGCCGAATGAGTCGAGAATACGTTGTAAGTTCAACTACGAGCGGTCGGTGAAGCGTTAATTACGCTTTCACGTCTACCGTGAACGCGCGATATCTTTGAAAAGGAAGAAGCCAAGAATCCGAAGAGAAATAAAATGGAAAAACGGCATTCGAGTCTAACGAAAATGGCAGGTGTCTACCGGGCGAAAGGAGTCCCGTTAAGATAGAACAAAGTCGAAGCTTATTACGGGCACGCGTGTCGCGAAGGAAATTAAACTGGCAGTTCTCACTGATTAACACTTGGGCGCTCCGTGTGGTACTTAATAAACACTACGTGTCGACGTGGAACGGTGATTAATGAGTACCCCCGATCGGTCGAAAGTTACGTGCCAAAGTGTGTCTGCTCGCCTGCCTCGCATCGCCTGAGAAAAAACTCAGCTGGATTCCCGCTCGGGATTGAAATCACCGAGCCTCGGTTTTCGGTGAGAGCGTGCGCGTAATTCGTTTCAGTTATTAATCGTTTCGCCCTTTCCGTGAACCTTGCTCGGTATAATTTTTGCCGTTCGGTGAATCGTGAAGAAAAGTTAGGCGAGATGTGTTACGTATTGCGATTATCTACGTTGAAAAATCTTTTTGATCGAATTCATTTTTCTGCATATTTTTTTTATTTAATTTAATCGTTAGGGCTGAAGAAGGTACTTATTCCGGGATGGAATGAAACTAAAAAAGGAACAAAATAACTTCTGGACAACTAACCCTTTGCCCTATAACCACGAGTCACACTCGTGACCACACTCGTGACGTCGATTCTGGCTAAAATACGATAAAAACACACGATATTTATGATAAAGTTCAATTTTAACGTTTACTGTAACTTAAATTTGCAAGATTGAAAATTAGCAAATACAAAATACGTGTAATATTTCAATACTTTGTGATTAACAGAGTGTCAAAGCGGTGAACAGCTATTGCTAATATGTATGAAGTTTGAAGAAATCGTCTTTGGCAGG
The DNA here is from genome assembly GCA_019453375.1 of Ctenoplectra terminalis. Lineage (NCBI taxonomy): Eukaryota > Metazoa > Arthropoda > Insecta > Hymenoptera > Apidae > Ctenoplectra > Ctenoplectra terminalis. Next base: position 16,329 of record SMSQ01001338.1, read on the forward strand.
GTGTCATGCATTGCCAAGACGAGTATACTCGTCCTACTTTAAATATGTTATAACATGCAGGCTTTTGAATCAGCAAATTTTTTGTGGCCACAAACATAAATATAGAAATGTAAAAAACGTGAAAAAATACTACCGCTTGCAAATGATTATGTATGATAATATATGTGCTCTTACCAAGAAATAACAGAGCTTTGGTAAACAATAACGCTCAAAATATAAATGGCAATGGGAATGACTTCGTATAATTCAGGCTTGGCAGCGAATGGGTTAATAGACTTTATTTCTGCACAATCTTTCGCTTTCGGAAGGAGTATAGCCAAAGAATTCGTTGGACGAGCTCGAGAAAGAGGAAACGGTCTAGAAAAATGAGGATCACCGTGGTAGATGCATTAAAACGGGCAAAAACTGACGCTTTGTCTGGCAATTATCGAGTTTATCGGTAGTAACCGTGGGATTACGTAAGAAGCCGGACGCTCGGATAATCTACGATAATGGCACCAGCCATAATTACCGTAGGATGGCAGTCCTTCTCTCTCTCAGTCTCGAGTTAATTATGCTCGTGCAAGGGTACGCCTAATGGGATCCCTGTTCTTTCCTCCCGAGCCGATAAACTCTCCACGTACGACATATTTTCGTTTGTTCGCGTACCGCCATCTTAATTTGCCCGTTTGCTTGCGTATAGCGAATGATGAGATGGTTATTTGAATTGCAAGGGTTCTAGGAAGTTGAGAGGATCGTCGGAAAACGATCGATAAAATGCCGACTCGTTGGAAATGGTACGTTAATGTACGATGCAGGAAAGACGATACGCGTGACGCTGTTCTTGGTGTTTAATTTTTGCTAGGAAAATTTACGTCTGTGTACGCGCAAAAAAGAAATTATTTACATTAATTAAATTTCATCGTAAACCATCATACGAATGAATTGAAACGTGACGTTAGAATATATTTAATTTAGAATATGTGGATTTTTAACCCTCTACAGCCCGAATTTTGTCTACTTGCCAGAGGAAAAATTACGATTGATTACAATTTTTCGCTTTGTTTCGAAAATTCTTAAAGTAATGATTGCTACAGATGAATTGTGGTATCGCTGTAGTAATACAGTAATCAAACTTAATAGCACAGTGATAACTAGATAAAATTAATTTTTTAAAATACAGGTACATTAATTTGTAACTTTTAAGTCCCACAAAGCCATAGAGGGTTAACTGAATGATTATAAAAGAGCGAAAATAAAAGATCATAAGTTAAACCATCCTGGTAAAAATTTGGTTAGAACAGTTGTGACACGAGTGTAAGGTTTAACAAAATGCCTATTCCTTGTTCAAGAAAGTGCGACAAAAATGCTCTTCTTAAAAGACCTAAAACTGGACATTCCTTATGTAAAGAATATTTCTTTCTAAAGCTCCGGTGTTATTAATTTTTATTGCCCTGTGAAAGTCAGATACGCGTATAGAAATTAAGAAGATCGGAAGATAGTGTGGCGATGAGCCAACACTCGCTGCAAAGTTGCGCGTAATACTGTTCGCTCGTTACAATTTAAATTTTTCCCCTCATTAATACGGAAAATATTTAAATTTTGTAAACGTAGGGCGTGGCAAGGTGATAAAAAGAATTAGTTGAATGTATTGTTAATTTGTTTTACCCGGAAGTGGAGTGATCAGAAAATGTAGAAAGTTACGATGGAAGTAAAAGTACGTTCGTTAAGATACGCTCGTGAACGATAGAAAGATTTATCCGCGACTGATTCTCGACACAGCGTTCGCTAACGACGATCTCTTTATGATTAAGCTTCGAACAATGTGCTCCGAGCGTTCCTCGAAAAAGACACTTAGGAAAAATCTATTAGAATAACAGAGAAATCGTTTCCTAGCACGACAGAATGTATAATGTATATTTCGATAAAAAACGTTGAAGAAATCAGCGAGCCTCGATTATGCGAACAGCTTTGTCCTCCGATGTGTTCAAACAAATGAAGTTCTACCGTACTTCGAATCGTTGTTGCTGCACACCGACGAGTCAACAAGACTCAACAGCGAACCGCGCAAGAGGACAAATGGAATTCCAAGCGGACCCATCGATCAAACCGGAGAGACCCACGAGGGACAAATGTCCCCGGGGCGAACAACGAGAAAGGTTAAGGTCGTCTTCGTCGTGCTGCTCGTCGTTGTTCGGCATCAGAATTCCGTGGAACGTTATGCAACCGAGCGAGGTTAACCCGCCCGGTGCGACTCGAGCGAGTCACGATAAATTTCCATTCCGTTCACCACTCCCTTCGAGAGGAAACCCGACCGGGTATTCATTTTCTGACGCGATTTTGCGCTTCGGAGCTTGCTCGTGGCGCAAATTGTACGAGAGTCGCGTTAATTGAATGTTGCTCCGGGCTGGAGATGTTGAATTAACGGGGCATTGACGCGTTCTTATACACCGTGGACCGTGGTTGATGGTGCAAGTGAGGCTGTACAGATTTTATAGCTCGAAATAAAACGAAAATCAGTAATAACGAAATTGTATTGTGGCCATTATTTTTGAAAAGAGAAAATGCATTTGAAACTGGGTTTTTATACGCTGTAATTTATGGTACAAGCGAGATTAGAGAGGTTCTACGATTCAAAATCGAACGAAGATCAAGAATAACAAAATTGGAGCAACAATTTTTGAGAAAAAAAAAAAAAAGAAATGCATTTGAAAATGGATTTTTATACACCGTAATTTATGGTACGAGCGAGATCACAGATGATTTACGGCTCAAAATAAAACGATAATCAAGAACAACGAAATTGTATCGGAGGCATAATTTTCATAAAAATTGGATTTAAGAAATGAATTGAGTATGCACCTAATTTATGACTGGAGTTACTGATCTCGCTGCAGACTAGTACTATTATTATTTTTGTACATGACAAAATCTCAAAGCTTATACACTGTTTGTTAAGGACACAGGACTGACACAAGTTTATGATACGGACACGCCAGCTGCTATTTTTGAGGACTTATTAATTTTACCGTTTTTTGTATGTTAGTAATTTAATTATCCGGAGAACCGTCGAAACCTTAGTTACTACCTGAACCTTCGACCTCTCCGCTCAATAGCAATTGACGTATCATAATCTTACCCTTCGGACTACGGACCTGACGCACACGTGGCTGCCACCTTTTTTGACTTTCCGGATTTACCAAAATCTTTCCACCACCCTAGGACTACTGGTAGAAAACGCCCCAGCGACAGAAACGGACATAGATTGGACAAGACAGTTTTCCCACTACAAGAATTAGCTTCAAGGACACACCCCTGGACGGACATAATTTAGATATAAGGATAGGACATCGGACATTGGGACATTGACATTGATATTCACATTCGCATAGACATTCACATTCGCATAGACATTCACATTCGCATAGACATTCACATTCGCATGGACATTCACATTCGCATTCATTATTATTAGTCATCACATTTGGACACAGGACATTAAGAGTGACGTTATTACGTCATTTTTGGACTTTGACTATTACATTTGGACTTTTACTTTGAACATTATACAGTGATATCTGCTACGTTGTGTTGTATACTTAACCTATTTAATAAAGTATTGTTATTGTTTTTGGCAAATTGTTTTTGCTACATATACGGCTCCACGAACTCTGTGGGAGCCAAACACTGTTAATTATATATTAACAATTTATTAACTCTACTGAAATCTGTAAATTCATCTTTTAAGTCATCAATTAAGTGCGCGAATATTCCATTGATCTTCAGATACGTTTTTCTAAAAAAAAAAAAAAAGTGAATGCCTCTAATGTAATTCTCAATCGTTATTGGTTCCGAATAAAATGGTAACTCGCATCGTTTCGATTCACGATTTGAAACAAGCCCGAAATAAATCATTCGAACCATTCTAAAATGCGAAGTTGGAATAGTATGCTTTTAACGAATACACGGAATAAAAGTTGCCATTGTTTGGTCCTTATTTGACAGAACAAAGGTACCCAAAGCGCTCCTATAAATCGATATAACAATTCCTACAGCAGTTCAGAAATCCTGATTTCCAACACGTGAAGTACGTGTAACACTTCGATAAAATCATTCCGAGACCAATTATCTCTGAAAACTGCTCTCACGATCTCAGCAGACGTTAAATCGCTAATTACGCCGCGACGAAACGTCGTTCGAAGGTTACGCGTCCCAGCCTAGCTGTCATGGCGTCGAGTTAATCGGCAATAAACGCAGACAAGCTACGCCCGTGCGTGATCTCGGGGCTCCTTGAGTTTCCTGTGATCAGTCGCGATTGCTTCATGTTTAATAGGTGTCATTTCTGCGGTGACGCGACGATTGAAAATCACACAGGGAGACCGACTGAGAGATTGATTCATGAGCGTGACGGTCAGACGTTGATATCGATCTCGGTGATGGTACTGAGATCGGAGTTTACAGCTTGTGTTCAGACTGTTTTTTTTTTCCACTTTTTTGCCATTTTCTTGTCGTTTTAATGATTTAGGTGTCGTTCTTGATTTTTTTTAACGCGACTGTATTTATATGCTAATTCTTTTAATCGCGTAAATACTTCGTAAGTATTATTAAAAATATATAACGATGGATATCTTAGTATTTTCGTTCTTAGAGAAAAAGATTTCTGTCGAGTTTCAATGCTCGTTTTAATTTATTCCATACCTACAAATTTGTTAATAATTTGTACATAAATACAGTGTATACCAAAGAAAGATGAATTATAATTTATAAGAACTCTCGTATAGGACATTTTCAATACAAAACTTTCATATATTGCTTCGCACTTGATCAAAAGTCATTTAACTTTAAATAATTTAATTTTGATAAGCTTTCCTCTCCAAAGCGTTCCAACAAATACTAACAAAAATTCCCAAATGTTTCGGCCGAATTAAAATTACCGTTTCAAATTATCCAGCACACTTGTAATTACTGTTCAATAGCATTCCAAAATAATTCGCACGAAAAAACGTAAAAAAAAAAGAGAAAAAAATTCAAACGAAATTACCCAAACCAAGTTCGCTCCCTTACCAAGATACCCAGAATCACGAAATGGCGTCGATTAATAAAAGAGTCCAGAAACAAGCGCGTTAAATGTCCTCAACGACAGTCCCCTCGGTCATTGGAACGAGACGTAGTTACCGGGCATATTAGCAGGGTCCGATAAGAAGCGAGTCGAATCGATTCTCGCGGCGACTCGCCTCCCAAGAAGCGTCCGAGTCGTGCAGAGCCCAGTGATATCGCGGCGCGCCTAATTCACCGCGACCAATGCGTAATACGCGGTTGAAAGCGGCCTCATTTATTACGTGGCACAGGGGACACAAACGTGACTGAAAAAGGGACGACGGTCCGTGGTTCGTTCACGGTCCCACAATTTTGGTTGTTTGTGAAAGCTGTAATTTGTATTTTGGATTTATTTTCAACCCTTTTGTTTGTTCGATCGTGAAAAAATTTCTTGGAAAAATGCTTTGCGATGGTGACAGGAGCGAGGCTCTTTGAAATTCTTCGTGTTTATCTGAAATTTTAAAATTCAACTTTTTTAACCCTCCATGGGACTGTGTGACTTAAAAGTTACAAACTGATGTATCTATATTTTAAAAATTTAATTTTGTTTAGTTATCACTGCAGTTTTAAATTTGATTGCTGTAGTATTAATGTAGCGATCCCAGGATCCATCTACGGTAATTATTAGTTAAAACATTTTCAAATCAAAGTGAAAAACTGTAAACAAACGTAATTTTTTCTCCAATAAGCAGACAAAATTCGGACTATAGAGGGTTAAGTTTCAAAGGACTATCCTGAAAACTTAAAGTGTTCTTTTGGAATGAAAAAAAAAGTTAAATTTTATAATTTCAGATAAACACAAAGAATTTTAAAGAACAATTTCTCAAGAAATTTTTTTCACGATCGAACCAAGCTAAAGGGTTGAAAAAAAATCCAAAGTACAAATTACAGCTTTCACAAACAACCAAAATGGCGGTACCGCGAACGAACCGCGGATCGTTGTCCTTTTTTCAGCCACGTTTGTGTCCCCTGTGCCACGTAATAAATGAGGCCGCTTTCAACCGCGTATTACGCATTGGTCGCGGTGAATTAGGAAAAGAGGTAAATTATAAATGTTTACGATTTTTTTATTTATTCGGTTGATTTACATTATTTTAAAATAAAAAAGCTGTAGCAACCCTCCTATACTCCGCCATCAGAGGGATTGCACTAACACCGACAACTATGTCGCTTTCCTAAAATTTCGAGACATAATGAATATAATTTGCTACGACTTTCTTGTCGTCAACAACAAACTATTCCGAAAAACTAGAGCTCGTGGTCACTTCGATCGGTCTTCTTTTCGATTTTATAATTTCCATTATCGAAATTCGATTTGAAACAATCCTAACCCTTACGTTACCGTATTTTATGTAAATTAAAAATGGTTCAGCGAGGGAAGGCAGGAATGACGTTACTTAACACGTTCCGTAATTCGAGAGAAACAAACGTTTTGAACTTTAAATCAGAGTTGAAAAATTGCGTTACAATATTTTACCGTTTCATCACTAGCGGCGAGTATTAAGTTGCGTTCGGATTCCCATTCTCCGTAACAAAATGATCTTAAAAATAAAGAAACTGAATATCCAAGAACCTAGCAGAATTCTATTATAGAAAGATTTCACCAATACAAAGGTCGAAAAAGTCGCATGGTTTCCAATGTTGTTGCACACAATCCACTGCGCCCAGTTCCCAGCTCGCGATCCACGATTTCTGCCCAACGCGCGAATAATGATTTATTCGAGTGGCGATCGCGACAAAAATCGGCGCATTCTCACGCAGCACGCGCTCGCGAGGGGCTGACTTTTCGAGCGGAATGCGGCCCGGCAACGGGATCGGGAAAGGAGCGATCGGGACAAACGCAAACGCTGGAATTCCTATCGTTTATTACGAGACAATACGCGCGCGAGCGCGGAACTATCCTACCCTTTTACCACCTTTTCTTATTAGCCGCTGGCTGCCGCGCAAATGGCAAGCGTTACGCGCAGGAACTTTTCAGATAAAACCACGATACACCCGGATTCCCGGATACCTGCCGCGATTAATCATTCCCCGCGACTTTTCAACGATGAATGGTCGAATCGAGGCGAGGTTGAGGAGAAACACTATTCTTCTTCGTTCTGGAAGATGGTTCGAGATTTTAGAATATTTTTATGGGGTTAAAGGTTCTAGAAAAGTTCTAATTTTTTGGCTCAGAGAGAAAAGGTTGAGAGAAAAGTGTGTCTGCCAGAGAGTGACAGCTTTGATTCTAGTAAGTGACCGAGTAAAAAAATATAACATAGGGTAATTTCGGGAGAAATGATTGGATCTATACTAAATATTATAAATCCATCTTTGTTTACGTTAGCAAATATATTTATTAGTCTAGACGTTAGCCCATTCGCTACGATGCTGTGAAGACTAAAAACACTTTTGGTGTACAGATCGATATTAGTGGCCACAGAAATTGCACCATCTTTCATCACTCTGTGAGACGTTGATAAGGAGCCATGATCACAAGTTGTGAATGCTTTTCCAAAACTGACAAGCGTACGTAATTGTGAAACAATTGATGTATCGGGTTGGCCAGTAAGTTCGTGCGATTTGCGCTTCGAAATGCAACTAAATTCAGTTCAAGTCTTAGAAACAAAAGGTGACTTACCGGTTCAAATGGACGATACGTTATTGAATAAAATTGCTTTTTATTTACGATAAAAAAATCGCTTTTTATTTATACGTTAAGACACGCGCGAACTTTTTGGTCTACTTAATAAGATCCAACTGAAGCAATATAATGCAACCCTATTGCGTTAGATTGCTCGAAACTATTAAAAGACCTTGTTGATACAATTTAGTATAACTGTAAAGTTTCCAATGTATCTAAATATTCGATTAACTGTGTTCTTCAGAAATGGTGCAATTTTATTTATCTTTGGCCAAAGCTTAATCATTCCCTCCATGATCGGTCCAAAATATAAGTTTTTGCCGAGCAAGTGTTTATTTCTGTTCTTTCTAATTTAAATACCTTATTGAAATACCTTACGTTTCACTTATACAATCTTAACACTTCTGGTCGTGGCTCCTAATCAATAGCTCACACGGTGGTGAGACATGGTTCAGCAATTTGTATTCCGGATTTCTTTTCAACCCTTTTTGTTCGTTCGATCGTAAAAAAATTTCTTGGAAAAATGCTTTGCGATGGTAACAAAAGCGAGACTACTACTGTACATATACAAATCTAGGTACATTGTATAACGAATTAAAATAAAAATACTTCGGTTCCATAGAAAACATCCACGTTTTTAGCAAGCGATTACTTAATTTTTGTTAATTAAATTTAAAAAAAAAGTGGTACTCCCCACTTACCCCGTGAAAAATATTTGTTTTTTAATCCGAGTGAATTGATCGCCCAGTTTTTTTTCCTTCTTAGCGACAATATTGCAACCGTTAATCACACCTTTTTTTCATTATCTCCTCGATCATTCAAATCCCACGTAACACACAAAGCAAGACTCTATCCATTAGTCGTTCCTCGGCGGTATATCACGCGAGCGTTTCCATGCAGAACGCGAAATTCCCTATCCCCGTGAGCCAAAGGTGAGGATCGAAAGTAAGGTGACACGGATTGGCCTGACAACGAGACCGTACAGTCCGCTCTCTTTCCCCTCTTTCCCTCGCCAACCCCTCTTCGGTGTCGTTCGTCGTGGAGCTGTCACAGCACCCACGACGCTCGGAGCGTGAAAACGCCGGATTAACCTTTGTAATTGTAGAATTATGTGGCGATTAATAACTCGACAAGGCGTGCGTGGGACTGCCGTGCTTTGTGGCTGAAACCGAGCGCAGAGATAATCATCGGTCGTGGCTGGAGAGCTCAGACGATACGTGCCATGGCTAACTATCTGCACCTATGCGCTCACCGTGACTGCACCGCGAGACGTAACGATGGGATGGTTTATACGGTGACACTGATTCGACGGAAACAGGGAAATTTAAATTGAATTCATGTACTATTATATTTTTCACAAAGTGAAAATTAAACCACGGTAGCGAAAAAGTTTCGCATATTTGAAGTAATTAAAGACTATACGGAAGTCAAACGAATTTGTTTTTTTAGCAAAATTGTATTTCTTAAGGTTTTGTATATTTTTATACATTGTTTCGTTCAATTTCCTAGAAATTTAAAAATCTAGATTTAAGCAATTACTATTTTCTGTTTGAAAGTGAAAAGAATAATAGTCACATTTCTAGTCTATTTTTTTAGCAAAGTTATATTTTTTAAGGTTTTGTATATTTTGATGCATCGTTGGTCGTTTCGTTCAATTTCCTAGAAATTTAAAAATCTAGATTTACGCAATCGGATCATTTTCTGTTTGAAAGTGAAAAAATAATAGTCACATTTCTAGTCTATTTTTTTAGCAAAATTATATTTGTTAAGATTTTGTATATTTTGGTGCATCGTTGATCGTTTCGTTCAATTTCCTAGAAATTTAAAAATCTAGATTCACTCAATCGGATTATTTTGTGTCCGAAAGTGAAAAAATAATGGTCACACTTTATTATAAATTCGTAATTAATTTAATTTGAACATTAATAATGAAACATTTTTTAAATCTTAGAAATTTTTCTTTCGACTGAATTCTTATATCCGATTCGCCTCGGTATACCAAACTTATAACGTCTATGTTGTGCTGAATAATTATCGTCTTAAGTATTCATTATTTTTAAGCAGTGGAAGCTGATTCATAAAAGCAGTGTTACGGTCCCTTAAATATAAAAAAATAGAAGTTCCTGTTTTATTATCGCCCTTATTAAATACCGTATATATTTGCCAAAATATTTAGATCCGATTCGCCTCTCCCTTCTCAAAACATTTCAAATTTCAGTATCCATTCGCTTAACATTAGAACTATCAACGATTTAAGTACACAAAAGAAATTCATAATACAAGGGAGGCAAAGGTTGATCTATATTTTTAACAGAAAATCGCCGGAAATTCTCGAAAGTGTGGGAAGTAAAATTTTTATAAGAAATTAGGAATTGGTCATTTGGATCACTTCGGTAGTTCTAGCGTTGAATAATCGATCAGACTGGTTCAGTGGTTACCACTTTCCAAGAGTCGAAATGTCCGGGAGAACGGTATAATTATAACTGGCAGCTGATGGGAAATTGAAAAAACGAGAGCACGATTTGCTGTCCATTCTTTTTTCACTCCGAACGATGATCGGTATCGCGTTGTTTCAGTTGTTCTAAGGGGGGAATGGTGAACCGGCAATTACCTTTTGGCGCGTCCAGTCACGCCCAATCGATCTGCCCGATAATAGCAGGCATCGGTGTCTCATTAAAAGACAACGCGGTTCCGAGTGCTATTCGCAGGAAGCTGAAATTTCGGAGATTACCGACGCGGAATCAGAAAAACGAGCCGTATAATCGATACCCCGGGCTAAAGGGTTGCGATCGGCCAATTAATTGGACCACCCTGTATAGAATTGCGTACGAGGTGGTTAAAAAGTCCAGATGGTCCTACTTTGATAATTATGGGACAGTTGTACGCTGGCTGTAAAAAGTATATCCGAATATTTCAATGTCACGCTTCTCAATTAGGCGCTGTATTTAACTTTTAGACTTTGTTAAAACCAGATTTCCAGATTTCCAGATTTTATCTATTCTTATTGTATATATTTCGGAACGTGCGAATGAATTTTTTATTACATTTGGCGAAAAGTTACACGATCATAATTCTTTTACACTAAGGAGATTTAGTTCCTTAAAATATTCGTGCATATTGAAAAGGTCGAGGTTTAATTATTAATTATAGCGCGTATCGGTTTTGTAACGCGTTGCTTGAAAGATCTGTAAAAGCAGTTGGTAAGGGTGAAACGTGTAAAACCTTGTGCGGTAAGTAAAAGAAACTTACGCGACACGCCAGAGACATCGGCGGAAGCCATCATGGCGTGTCGCAGGCTCGTTCACATAGAATCACCGCCGTATGTTCACGGTTAGTGCAAAAAGAATCGAAACCTTCTACTATAGAGTTAGCTTGAATTTCTATAAACATAACGGAAATGTTAAACAAAATGTTTAAATTACGTAACTCGATTATTTTCAAGAAATAATTTTGAAACGACCTATAGACGGAGAACGCGTGCAGAGCATGCGACGGGGCACAATTGCGCCGGCTAACGGTGGAGACACGGAGGAGCAGGATGAATCAATGTCTCAGCAAGAGCACAGTGGCAAGCGTGTGTCCCTGCTTCGAAACAAAACCATCAGGCCGCGTAACAGGTCGCAGAAGCGAGCTGCTGCGTGCACCGGTGGAACTCTGTGCTCGGCTCCGAAGAGAAACTGCAAGGAAGAGCCGTGATTCTCGTCGCGACGACGCTGTGCACGCCGCTTCCGCGTTGATATCCTCTTTGCCTCGGCCGTGGACACGTGCAACGCGCATTATACCTCCGGGACAAGTTGCTCGACCAACCTTCCCGTTGCTTTTCCGTCGCGCCGTGTTTTGTTTACGTTCCATGAAGATCGACTGGGAAGCGGACCTGGAGTTTCTGGTTTGGTCTTCCATGGTGGCACAAATTGATTGCCGGTGGTTTTTTTTTTTTAAAGACTCGATAGTTTAGAGGAGAAAATTAGCGTGTATTTCTGATGGCTTGTTTTGATTCCGGAACTTTGATCAATGGATGGATTCTTATCGTTTGTAATTAATGCGTAATAGTGACATTTTGCGTTAGCAGGAATCAGATTTTTAGTTGCGAATTTTTCCTATACTTCTCCACTGCAGTTGCGAAATTTCCCTATACACTTCCATTATAATTGAAAATTTTTCCTATATTTCGCCGCTACAATTCCGAAATTTCCCTATACTTCACTACAGTTGCTAATTTTTCCTATACTTTTCCTCCTACGCTTTACTATACTACAAAATTTTCCCTGTACTTTTGCATTAACCATATATAATTCAAACACCGCTGTAATTGTTATCTTTTGATACAACAATTCAACCAATTCAATTACTTTATTTTGAACAGTCACTTATTACTAGTTCAAAACTCTCCCAATAAAAACACCAAACCCGTTCTTGCACCATGAATCACAATATTCCCTAGTCCCTGGTCGGACATTAAAAACTCAACCGTGCTACACATTTCACTCTTACCAAACCGAAGAACTGAGAAACTGGACTCTCGCTCATTGTGCTTGTTCGCGAAGCATCGAGACGGGTCGAGACGCGAAATCGAGCGACCGGTAGGCACAGAGAGGCGCAGATCGGACATCAACGATCTCGATATCCGGCGATCGGTATCGATGCACAGCGTTGTTTCTCTACAGTATCGTCTCCGAGCTCCTCTATATCGTCTCCGACGTACTATTAATCGTCGGCTCTCTTTCTCTTCGGCGGCAGACGTTCACCCACGCCGGGAGCCGGCCTCATTAAAGGTAGCCGGACGCGAAGAAACGCGTGGCTCGCTCCGGGCTACTTTATACATCGCGCGGAATTACGGCGGAGAAAAGTGCGCGCAGAGTCGGGGCCCGATAGTTAAGGCGTTCCAATATTGAGTTACCGCGGCGGCGCTCTCTCAAACGAACCAGCGAATTTACGAGTGTAGAGGTCTCTGTTGGCTGTAGTTGGCTCACTAGCGCCCCCTATCTTGCGATCTGGTTCCTTTCTTGGCGCTTGTCTCCCGCGTGTGTCGTCTTCTCTTCGCGGACTGCTCGTTTTTCTTTCGGTGGATGTTGGTTGCTAATCTCCGCGTGCAATGAATTGGTAGCTCTGGGTCGTTCGCTTGATTGTGGCTTATCGCGACTGGTCTGATTTACTAAGTTGGTAGGAAGAAGCTTCGATTGGTGCTTAATGTAGTTTCAGATGGGAATATACGCGTGCCCGTGGACCTGTGTCCTTTTTGCTTTTAGAAAAAGCAGTTGAGCAAAATGAACGCACGGATAGAGGCCAAGGGTAAAGAAAAGTGGCAATATAATTGAACCATCAAAATTTTGAGTCTTTCGATACACGGTAGTGGCCAATAAAATTGCAGCACCTCTGAGGAACACAGTTTGTCGTTAGATACATTAGAAACTTTATAGTTACGCTAAATTGTATCAGTCTAGTCGTATAATAGTACTGGATAATTTTATGCAATAGGGCTGTATTATACTGCATCGGTTGAATTTTATTAGATTGGCTAAAAAATTCGCGCGGTTTTCAACGTGTGGATAAAAAGCGATTTTTTTGTCATAAAAGGAAATACTTTTATTCAATAATGTATCGTCCATTTGAACCGCTAAGTCACCCTTTGTTTTTAATATTTGAACCGAATTTAGTTACACTTCAAAGCGCTGGAAGACAATTATCGCTAAAAATCTTACAAACTCACTGGCCAACCTAGAACCGATGAAACACCCTGTACAACATTCTTCATCTCTATCTCCCACCTGTTTTCATCCACCTATTCATCTCTTCCCCTTCCCCTTCTATCATCCTCGTACAAACGCTCGTTCAATTTCCCCGTTCGCGTACAAATAATCGTCCTTCCTTTCCTCGGTCCTGGTTTCTCGCGTGCGCGCGAGTCGCCGGCTGACAGAACAGTGGCGAACGCTGCATCCAATTGCGAAGAGCGTACGCGAGGATGGTGCCGTAAGGACGAGCGGAGATCCGATCGAAGAGGCCGCAAATGGTAGCAGCCAGCCACGGCGACAAAAGGATCCTGGCCTCGATGAGTTTCCAAGGGGTGCGCGTTAAGGGTTAACGCCGCGATCTTGCTCGCTGTTCGATCGTTATCCCATTTAGGGGAGTCGGATCTGTGCTCGCGCAGCTGCAACGATTTATCGCCCCGCCTTCTAAGTGCGTGTATTCTTTCTGAATTTTTTCGAGGAGGTTCGCGCAGGGATATAGAGTAGTTTTTCGATTTTTCAGATAGACATATACCGAGGATTAATGGCGTATAACAGGTTCGGGAATTAACTGCTCTTTTCAGCTGATTTTCAGAAGCAACGTCTTTCTCCGCGTCTCGATCGCGACGGCCATAGTGCTCGATGCAGCTCAGGCGTACATCGTATGAACGCGGATGACACATTAGAGCGATGCTCGTATCGATAGGGTTTCACATCATCTATGGGATACTATTATTGATGCGCTCTTTTTTATTTTATTTTTTTTTTGTCAGGTGTCTCGTATCGATAGATTTTTGCATCATTTATTAAATACTATTATCGATGCGCTCTTTTTTAATATTGAAAATATTTTTCTGGCGAGTGCCAAAAAATGTCACGAAAAAGCGTCAGTAAAGAACGTCACGCGGTGTAATGGTGTGTATGCGTGTTAACAGATCTGGGATTGCATCAATAAAAATCCGGTCGTTAGTGGGGGTTATAAATATATTTGATTATTTTCAATATTGTTGCCTCCTGCTTCCTAGCCAAGTCTGTAGATTTTTTTTTTTTTTTTTTTATCGAGTGTCTCCTTAATGCTGCACGCGGTTCATATGACGTAGAGTCCGTCAAGAGAACGAAGATACGCGGCGAAAGAAAGAACACGCTACTTCTCACAGACTCCTTAATCGGCTTAACATGAAATTGGTAACAGTTTCAGTACAATGTACTCGCAATTCTCTAACGGAAAAAAAAACACTCGGTACCCGACTGCTCAACCGACCGACCAAAAAGCTTATGTCCCCGGGTACTTTTCTAAATCTCCTCTTTTGCCATTGGGCCCTCTAATAAAACGATCATCGAAGCTCAACCCTTATCTCGCTCAACTGCCACGGTTGCTTACGTGACATTTTCCTTTGCCGTTCAATTTCATTCTCGCTCTCTTATCATTTTCCTGTCCGACAGTAGGAATCAATACCATCGAAACAGCCACGTCGAAGCAGCAACCGATCGCGAAAACATATCGCTCCCAGCTCGTGCACCGACACGCTCGCGTCATCCTCGCCTTTCGTTTCGAAACCGGCTGTCCGCAGCTGGTGCCCGCGTTTCCTAGTCGCATCATCCGCCTCATTATACCGCTGAATGGCTCGTCAGGAGAGAAACGGGCGCGCGTCGGCCGGTCATTTTTCAAGATCGCGGCAAAGAACCGGCCGCATACATCAGCCGCCATTGTCTCGCGCGGAGAGAACGTCGTCGCTTTCGATCGTCCTCTGTCGTCCCTGGTGGCTAACGGCCACCGCTGTAATATATCGGCGGGAAATTAGAACGGTTGGCGGTGCTGTTACGCGACGACGATCTTTCCCCTAGCGAACCGCGTGTCTGGTCGTGTCGAGCCGAGCTATGGCGACGGTCTTTAAGGCCGGATTACGTAACGGTGATTGCGTTCGCACGGGGGACGCTTTGTGGGTGTTATGAAATAGATATCATGTTCCACGGGCATTTGTACGCGCCAGCGTACCGAGTCGCGGCCGTTTTACCGACCATTTTATCGCCCCCTTCTAACCGATTATTTTCCTCGCGCTGTCCGAGTAATCGACACCGAGTAGTTTTCGTTTGAGACACGGAGCACGGTCGACGGTGTCTGCCTGTGATTTTGTAGTCCGATTGGAATGTTTGGTTGTCTGTATGCGTGTGACTGGGAGAAGTTTGATGGCGAGATAGTTAGGACGCGTGGAGGTGTTAGGATCCGGGTGAGAAGCGCGTTTAACACCGAATTTGGGCGTAAAAAAATTTATTTCGGACACAGCTGTAAGCAAACGGGAAGTTCCGACGTTGGAGCGGTCGCCTGTCTTCGGCATCGTGATCTATGGAGAGAGAGAGCGAGGACACTCGAGGGTGTCGTGAATTAGAAATTTTTCGAAGATATGATTTTTTTATGAAAATTGAGTCCTTCAGTTTTTGCGAAAAATTTGGAAAATTTGGAAAATTTCTCGCACGGATTTATAGACCGCAAGAAACAGTGTAACTTTTGTTTCCATCATTTTTTGATATCTTTTGTCGTTTACGGTTTATAAACACTTATATGGAAGGATGAACTCGGATAAAAGGGTTGATTCTCCCTTAAAGGAAGAAACGGGCAGCAGTGAAGTACGGAGATATTGTTAGGAAGGTCTGAAGAACATTTTTGCAAAGTTTCTGTAAGGTGGAATCAGGATTTGAGCGGTAATTAAAGAATATAGTCGGTGGGCGTTTTGAATACTATGTTTAATATTACGTGCGTTCACGTTGAAGGCTACTACAACAATGTCCTTTTGGACTATCCGTGAATCCTGAGGAGGTTCCTAAGTCCCAAGGAATTTCCCTTAAGTAGGGAAGCGCCTTGACGAAATGCACATAGCCTGCTTCAGCCGTTACTCTACCACGATTTTCTAACATTTCGTCAAAATTGGGACGTATCAGTCCCCGATGTTCCCTTCTCAGTTCTCAATGTTCCATTTTTAGAGACACTCTCGACTTAACCACCGTACGCGCCGCATAAAAGTCTACTTTCGTATTTCGACAACTAAATTAATAATTTAAGATATCGATGCAAGTCACCCTTCTATTGCGTTCGTACGCAACAACTTGAACCACAAGGAACGTTAAACGCTACCGACGCGAGTTGCCGAGCCATTTAATTGATTTCGAGCTTTTTTCTACCATTCTTTCCCGCTTCGCGACCATCAGGATTACGCAGAGTACTTTTCTTCGTAACGTGTTTATGCTCCACGCTTTGAAGGACAGGGTAGGAATTAGTTCCGTATGATTGAATACCTTAAACGAACCATTTAACTGGATCTTAATATCCGAAGGCTTCATTTGCGGAAAGTTTGGTCACGGTACGGTTATGGTCTGGTATTTAAAGATTATTCGAATGGATCGAGATACTGTAATATTTGAATCGAGTACGTGGCTGGATATCACTGCAATGCTTCTACGTTTTCAGTGTTTTTAAATGGCGGCACAGATTAGAAGAAAAAATCGAGGCTGTCCTCCTGAAACCTAATTAAGTCGGTAATGTGATTAACAAGATCACGCGTGATAGGTTCGGTTTGTAAGGCATTGGTAGAACGTTGAAGGATATTTGTATCTGGGGCTGCTATTTGCATATAAAATCCACTAATCCGGGATCGATGACGTTAAAACACCGAACACGTTTAATTATTTTTTCACGTTACAACAGTAACCATAAAGACTGTAATCGTGATAAAAAAATAAACAAAAAATGTGTATAATTGTACAAAGGAACTTTATTAAGGTATAAAAATAAAAAAATAATATTTATGTTAATTATATTAATATTTTAATTTAAAAAATTTTTAAAGTTAAAAAAAATAACATAAACCCGGATCGCTATAAAAAATCTCTATAGGGTCAGAAACAGGTGGCTGATAGACCTACCAGACTTGCCCTAGCTTTTTCCCTTTTTCTCGATTTCTATAATCATATCAGTGACAATTATAAACATTTGAAGCACTGCGATCATCGACGATCATCGTAAGAAAAGAAACAAAAAAAAAAAAAAAAAAAATTGAAAAAGACAATGAAAGAAAGCAAAAGCGGACAAGAATACAGCTGCCTAAACAAGAACGCACGGTCCATTTGAAAAGCTCCATCATAGAACCGAGTACGTATTCGCGTTCAACGAATGACTTGCAAAAGCTCCAAGAGCGAACTTTAAGAGCGGTCGATCGGGAAAAATTCCGGCTGTTAATCGTCGTGGCTCGCGCGAGCTCGAGCCGGACGGTCATCGTTACCTTTCTCACGCTCGAAGCCAGCGGACAGCAAACCGAGAAAGTGGCGAGCGGCGGTGATTTCTTATGCACGCGGCCACTGGTTACATCCTGCGCCGTCGCGCGTTATCTTCTTATTTCAGAGCTCGGGGACCGTAAAGTGTTGTTACGAAGCGGACGAAGGAGAAACTTCGGCAAGGTTTCCTTGATCCAATGACCCCCGGTCAATCTTGTATCGCTTTATTTTATTGGGTTGTACAAAAAATTTGTAAGCTTTTCGACTGGTATTTTACGCAGATATACGTCCATAAGTAGTTTAATATTATTAAGTAGTAGTGTGTCTACTTATAATATTTTCGATATAAATTTGATAGCTTTAAATTTACTTCCACGAATTATTATACATTTAGATATATCGTAACAATTTTTAAATAAATCGTAGCAGATTTAAAATCATTGTTATACATTACTAAAAACCTAATAATTATTATTGCACCGAAAGAAGGTGTTTTTTTAAGCGTCCTTTCAATTCTATTCCTGCTCAAAATTCGAATAAATAATTATTTCGAAGTGGTCCTAATAATTTGACTACTCACTGTATATAATTTAATACAGTTTTTGAATTAAATTTTGCAGTAAAAAACAGTGAATATTGATTATACAAAAATATAATGAATAGAATGATTTCTTTAAACCTTTAAAAAGAATATGACCTATTTGATCCTGTAAAATTATATTACAATTCGTTTCCTAAAATATTAAGTGCTTAACGTCTGCAAGCTGTTTCAGAATTGTTTTTACTGTAATAATCCGAAAATTCAAAGTTTCTCGTTCAGGATTTCAAACGTTAAGTCACATTTTACTTTGTCTGCTCCATATTTACTTAAATACTGGAGCTCCGTTAAATTCCGACTCGATATTTATCTTTTAAACTCACACCATCGACAGACCGCACTGCTCGCAGTAAAAACACACAAACGCTCCTAACTGAGGTATTATGAAACCGCTGGCCGCAGAAAGGTGCGCGTTAATTCGCGAGTTAACCGCATGTGACAAATCTTATTTGCCACAGCGACCGCTTGCTTCGGGCGACAAAAATGAATTTCTACGACTGGAGCCATATTTATTACGAAAATCGAACGCGTCACTTTCTAACAAATTTATTAGACGTGTTTCTATTCGCGAGTGTGACTGAAATTGCAGCCTACACTACCAGCTAAAAGTTTCGAATAATTTAACTAGTCGTACCGATGTTGAATCTGTTGATTCTATTTTTTTTTCTTTTTTTTTTAATTAGTATTCAAAATTACAGTCGCAGTGATTATCGAATACTTTGTACTCGAAGACTAATTTTTCTATTCCGTGTAATTTTTACATCCAGTATTGTACAACGAATTAACTTCTTCGGGTACAAATTTAGCAATTAGAAACTTCTGGCGCGGAATGTACGCGTAAAAGATCAGTCACCTAATCATAATTCAGTTCATTTAAAGTCTTCCGAGACTACTAGCGCCATTCGAACCTGTAATAATATCATAGCTCACTGAAATTTTCAGTCGAGACTTCTACTTAACCTTACAAACCTTGTTGCTCTTAGTTCAACGTACTTACGTGTGCAGAAATCCATAAATTCTATCGGCCACGGAATCATCGAGACTATGTTGAAACGTACTCGAGATTCGAAAGTGGTGTCGTTAATTTGTCACGAATTAGCAGACTTACTTCCAGCAGAGCGATTTAAGCGATTCTTTTAAATGATATGTAACGCGTATTTATTTACATTTGCAAGAAAATCCTGGAAAATCTCAACAAAAACATATTATTACAAATTTAAATGATCTTTGGGAGTAGATCGCGGATTTCTATATATTCGTAGGAAATTTAAAGGTGCAAAATTGCACAGATTGCAGCTAATATGAAAAGATATAAAAATGAAGTTCGATCTTTTTTGCTGTATTGTAAAAAGTCCGAATTTGCATAAAAATCCGCGGTCTAGTTATGAGGAATTGCGCGTGTCTGGTCTCCAACCGATGGATAAAAAAAGGACCTAAGAATCGTATCAGGATTAAGCACAAAAACGTGCACACTTTATCGAAGTTCGATCTTTTTCGCTCTATTCTAAAAAATATGAATTTGCATCAAAATCTCGACTCCAATTAATTGTTAAAAAAGAAGACCTAAGAACCGTATCAGGGTTAATCACGAAAACAATAAAAACAATAAAAATCGAAGCGATAAAAAATGAATTATAACCGAACCGTATACCATTCTTCGTAATTTTACAGTTTTCCTTTTAATTCCCACCTCTCGATTCAACTTAGCACAACGTGTCACCTTTACCCACACGTTACAACCCCTTTCGCTTGCGCAATCAAGAGTGGACACTCATTTGAAAGAAACTTATCTCCAATAAGAATCAAGTCTGCCAGGATCGGTGAGTCAGAGAAACTGGAACACGAGCAGGTTCCACCGTCGTCCGATCCTCTGAATGCAATTAGACGCTCGTAACATGCAACAATTTATATTAATCGGCCAAGCGTTAGTCACAGCGCGGATCGAGCGGAATTTCACGGTTCTGCGCGGCCACGATGGTTTTCGCAAGCGGTCGTTGCGATCTCGAAACACTTTCACGAGTACAGTCGCCGTTGATAAAAGAAAGATGGATGGTATTATGACGATAAGCGGAGGAAAAAAAAAAGGAAAAATAAAAATGCGGAGGAATTTTTACCAGGGTTAATTAATTGGACGTGGTCGACTAATTCTTTGCTCGAGTTTGCGCAAGCCGAATTTTACGGCCCCGCCTTGGCTATGCGCGTTAATTAACGGCAAATTGTCGTGGATCGGGCCGCGTCACGTCCTGCGCGCTGTCGAACGGGCCGGCGATATATCACCGAGCAAATTAGACGGCTCGCGGACGCTTTATGAATCGTAAATATTTGCTCGACCGAGTGAAACCCGCCAGCGAACCGTACGCGAGCGATAATCGTCGGACGGGGGCTGCGCGATGAAAACGAACGGCTAGACGCGACGCGTGAAGTAGCGGTGGGTTGGATCGTGGCTGCCATTTATAAAATCGTTGATCTAGTATCGAGAGCGGAGTAGGAAATTTCTACGATTATACATATTTTTGATACAGAGATAGGAATAAGAAAAAGTCCAGATAAATCAGAATCGTTAGAGAAAATTATCCCGGACGTCCCTGGACATGTTAAAAATGAGGATAAATCGGGAAAAGCTCGGATGGATAGAAACTACCCTATATTAAAGATGAATAAAGATTTGTTTCTCTGCGTCTTATATTATTTTTCAAATATCTAATATTTTTAATACACTTTGATGGAAGTAGGTATACTTTAATCGTCGGTAGTTCTAGTGTTAAAAAAATGTATCTACTATTTAAAAAAGTACTTGTACTGCTCGTTGCTGGAAAGATGAGCGGGACGGTACAGGGGTAAGAGATACTCCGCTCTTTCCGCCTGTTCGCGTGTGTTTCTCATCTGTAATCGTGATTGTTTCGTCGAATAACAAAAATACGTGTTCCCTATCCTTATAATTGTCCTAAAAGAAGATCTATTAAATTCTAACCGTGATGCCCGATTCTCCCTCAATCCCTCGATACTGAGATCGAGTATTTGGGTAACACTTAAATCGGAACAATCAAAGATCCATGTTGCATAGAAAAAAACAACGTTATTAAAATTAAACGCGACGCGACGAAGAGGAGAATTGGAATCTGTAGAGTCCGTTGCGAGTAATGAAACTTAGGTACTAGCTGAACATACGCATAAAACTAAGATGATGTACGAAAATATTTAAAAGGTACAACGCAACGAATCAGACCACGCATTCCTTCCACTCGCCATCTTTCCAGCAACGCACAGCACACCAAAGGGTTAATTACTAACAGAGCAACAAACCAAACCTCCGTTCACTCCTAGACAACAAAACAAAAAATCACTCTACTCGACCTCGAAGCTTCCTCGTACCTAACCAACGATATGCACACCCGTGGGCGTCCGCGATCGCAGCACAGCGATCCGGTGTTCCAGTCCTCCTGGCGGAAATTAGTTTTCGCGGTCCTCTTCCACACACGCTCGTACACAGGTTCGTACGCTCGCTCGCAGGCCGTAGGTTGATGTATGGGCTACATATCGGCCGAGTGCGTGACCGTGCGTGACCGTGCGTGACCGGGACTCGCGTGCACCATCTCCGGCCGCGCGAGTGAGTTGTTCCTCCGCCTGCGGCGGGGACGAAAAATATGTTAACAAGAACCGTGGACGCGCGTAGGGACTTCTAATTCCGACCCGCTGCTCCCTCTTCCTCTCTCTTTCTCTCTTTCGCACTTTCAATCCATCTCTCTTCTTCCTCTTCTTCTCTCCGTTTTTCCCTCTTTCTTCGGTCCCTTCTCTCTGGTCCCCTCTCTCGGGTCACCGCGAGCCATCGGCAACGTACTACGCGATGAAGACGTCCGAGGAGGCAGCCCGACAACGGTTCTCCTCCGCTCGATCCTCAATGGAACGCGTGTCTTCCGGCTCGAATTAATCACCGTGGAATCTCGATTATTTGAACCGGTCGCGCGCGTGCACGGGATTCACCAGCCTCGTACTTTTTTCTCCCTCCCTCCCCCTTTCGGTGTGGTAACGCGAAACACGCTCGATTTTTTTCTCCTTTCCTTCGCTCGAGCCGCTGAAATTGCGGTTAAGGAGATCGCGTTAATTGCACGCACGGGCCCAAGAGATCGATCCTCCTTTTCGGTTAACTCTTCGTTCTCCTTCCTTTTTTTCTTTCCTTTTTTTTTCGTCCCTCTTTTTCTGTTTGGTTTAACTGGTTGGTTGGTAGGTAGGTCGTTTAACGAGTAAAAAGCAGTCGCGTGCTTTTTAATTGAGGCAATTAAAGGATCGCGGCAGGCACGCGGAGGAAAGCGGCTCGATTCGAGCGTTTTTGCCCCGGCCTCGCGGCGCAATTATGTTTCCCTCGATAATTCGACGACGCTGTACGAGGTCGAATTATTAATACGTAGATATCCCAGGGTGGATGTGTGCATGCACATTGGGATGGAGAGTTGGTCGAAGGCGAGTGGCCGCGTAGAAATCGTCCGGGGTCACGATCGATTCGCGGAGATCGTCCGTCCGGCCACACCCAGACCGAGAACCGTCGTCTCGGGCTTTGCTGTACACTCGCCACGGCAAAAGGAGATAGAAAGTTATTTTCGTTATTAACGCGAGTTAGTCACGCGCTCCAAGGGTCGATTCGTAAGGAAATTTCATCGATCTATGGGTATCGTGTCCTGCGAACAACTGGTAGCACCGTGTATTCCTGTCTAGGTGTCTGTTTTTATACCTTGTTACTATTGTTGGTACTCTTTGCGTCAATTTATCTTTCAGATCAGTCTTCACACCTTAGAACCTTCTCGCACTGTCCGATTGAAAATTAATTTCGATCGATTACTCGATAGCGTAACGTTCCTTTCTTACTTTCTTTTCCTTTTTCTTTTTTTACCGATTACGATGTTTGGTAATTTTTGAACGATAGCAAGTATTATTTTATTTACAATCCTTTCTATTGGGAATCTTACAATTCCGAAGCCTCTTAGATTTTCTAGATTGCTTCTATTCCAGATAACTGTTCGATGTTATCGGTATAAAGTTTTAGACGTAAGTTTTTCGGTAAATGCTATTGTGTCCTTTGTGAAAGTTCGGAGGTCTGATTTTAGAAGCGATGGCAGTAGGAAGAGCTCCGATAGGAATTCTTGGGTGTTACAGGAGATTGTTGAGTAAGGAGTTAAAGCGCGTGACTCAGAGTTGGTGAATAAAAGATTCAAAGGTCGTATGCGTAATTGCGTGTACATTACAGGAAGAAAATTTTGAAATTATTTATCTTAAACTAGGTGGTAAACGTTACTATTGTAGAATGTTCAGCCTTTTGGAAAATTTTCCTTCATTTTTTATCAAAAATACAGATAACGGTTTGTCTTCCTCGCAATATATATTTACTGACATACCTTTTATCAAGTATTTAACTAATCCGCAAAAATGGCTAAAACTTAATCGTCGGTAGTTCAAGCGTTAAAACACAAGCGAACAGAGAGCAGAAGCTTCGATTCCGCTCGCTCGATCGTCGAATTCGTTCGGCACGCGTTTTGCATTAACTTCTGCGTGCACGGGTCGAAGAGGTCACGGGACCGACTTTCTCCGTGTCTGACCAACGTGTGCACAGATCGATAATAATCGGCCGGATGGTTAATTGTCCGTCGCGAGTCGGCCGCGTTACGCCTCGCTCGGAGAGAGTTCTCGTTTGCTCGGTTCGATTTATGGAAAGATCGGGAAAACGCACAGCCGCTTTCACTCTTCCTTTTTCCGCCTATCGCCACGCGAAAACTCGAATTGATTCGACGCGTTTCATGACCGTTAATTAACCCGCGATCGGTGGATGGATCGGTTAATTGGCCACGTTTAGCCGGAGCTGTATCGGAGGATTTGCGTGAGCTGTGTGAAAGATCAGTTAGACGGAGGTGGGGATGGGATGGTTTGAAAAGCAGATTAGGTTAGATAGTATCGATTATTGTTGAGAATAATTAGTGGTCGGAATTATTGATATTTTGGAGATGAATCATTTTCTTTGTTGGAACGTTGGAAGATTTAAACGAGCTGTTTGATAGATGAATTGAATATTGAATAATTGTTTTTTCAAAGTATGAATTATAAAATGAATTACAATTTTGTAAAATTAAAAAAGAAAAGTGGAATTGTCAGAGATTAAAAAAAATATTAGGTTGGAAAGAGTGGAATTTTTTAGTTAAACCGAAATTATTTAGAATTATTGGAGGTGTTTTTTTCTGTTGGAACGTTGGCAAATTTGAGCGAGCTGTTCGAAAAATGGATTAAATGGAAATAGAATTGTCATGAATTTGAAAAAAAAAAAAAATAAGGATGGAAAGTGTGGAATTTCTGAGTTCTGTTGAGATCGGAATTATTCAGAAATTTTATTCAGAATTTTAGAAAGATAATTTGGATGATAATTGAATTTAAGAGACTATTTTTTTTTATCACAATTTTTTATTTCTGTTAAATTTGTATTTACGAAGAATATTTCATAGGGATCGCTTAGAAAAGTATTGAATTATTAACAAAATATATATTCAGCTATATTAAGTTCTGTTTCCACGAAGAAGATAAATTTTCATGAGTTAGAAGTCAGATTTAGTTACAACCGAGCAATTAAACATCGAATATATGAACATCGCTACTTCAGTATCTAAACGTGTCTACTGTAATTTATATCAGACTGAGTGCACATAATTGAGCGGATACATTCCTTCTTATTTTCATGTTAACGTTAAAACTTACATCGAGGCTGTCACGACAGGTTCTGGTACCGTAATGATTAAAATAGTTTGTAAATTTATAAATTCTTAGGCTGTAAACATAGGTTGAATGATAATTCAAAATTATCAATAAAAAAGAAGAAATCTTGAATCTTTTCCGTACAACGTGTGTTAAATGTATAATAGCATAAAACAATCTGTTTACAATATTATAATAACTAACAGATCTACTGCTATAGACACGACAATTTTTAAATACAAACATTCCAAGACTGGCACGGCTGACTTCTGGTACCATAATAAATTAAATAGTATGGAAATTTATAAATTCTTAAGCTGTAAATATAGTTTGAATGACAATTAAAAATTATTAAAAAAAAAAAAAGGAAGCATCTTCGATCTTTTCCAAAAAATGCGTGTTAAATATATAATAACATATTATATTATATTATATTATATTATATTATACTACATTACATTATATTATATTAAATTATATTATATTATATTATACTACATTACATTATATTATATTATATTATATTATATTATATTATAATAACTAAAAGATCTACTGCTAAAAAAAAAAAAAAATAAGGATGGAAAGTGTGGAATTTCTGAGTTCTGTTGAGATCGGAATTATTCAGAAATTTTATTCAGAATTTTAGAAAGATAATTTGGATGATAATTGAATTTAAGAGACTATTTTTTTTATCACAATTTTTTATTCCTGTTAAATTTGTATTTACGAAGAATATTTCATAGGGATCGCTTAGAAAAGTATTGAATTATTAACAAAATATATATTCAGCTATATTAAGTTCTGTTTCCACGAAGAAGATAAATTTTCATGAGTTAGAAGTCAGATTTAGTTACAACCGAGCAATTAAACATCGAATATATGAACATCGCTACTTCAGTATCTAAACGTGTCTACTGTAATTTATATCAGACTGAGTGCACATAATTGAGCGGATACATTCCTTCTTATTTTCATGTTAACGTTAAAACTTACATCGAGGCTGTCACGACAGGTTCTGGTACCGTAATGATTAAAATAGTTTGTAAATTTATAAATTCTTAGGCTGTAAACATAGGTTGAATGATAATTCAAAATTATCAATAAAAAAGAAGAAATCTTGAATCTTTTCCGTACAATGTGTGTTAAATGTATAATAGCATAAAACAATCTGTTTACAATATTATAATAACTAACAGATCTACTGCTATAGACACGACAATTTTTAAATACAAACATTCCAAGACTGGCACGGCTGACTTCTGGTACCATAATAAATTAAATAGTATGGAAATTTATAAATTCTTAAGCTGTAAATATAGTTTGAATGACAATTAAAAATTATTAAAAAAAAAAAAAGGAAGCATCTTCGATCTTTTCCAAAAAATGCGTGTTAAATATATAATAACATATTATATTATATTATATTATATTATATTAAATTATATTACATTTCATTACATTACATTACATTACATTACATTACATTATATTATATTATATTATATTACATTACATTATATTATATTATATTACANTATATTAAATTATATTACATTTCATTACATTACATTACATTACATTATATTATATTATATTATATTACATTACATTATATTATATTATATTATATTATAATAACTAAAAGATCTACTGCTATAGATACGACAATTTTTAATCCAAACGTTCCAACTGCGGTCTAAATGGAACATATCCAAGCGAATGCTTTACTATAATCGAATTTACAGCCCATCTTCCAAAAAAATGACCCACTGATACTTCATAAATCAATCGTTTCTTCGCCTCGTGCCTCGTGCTCGTGCAATTACTCTTCTAATTTAATTGTACATAAGGTCGATCTGATATCACGGTTCTATACGTTCCTATAATTGAAACATTGCAGTGGAACGGTTCACTCGTGAGCTCGATAAATCCAAGATTTTTCGAATCTCAAATCGAAATCTTTTTCCAACGAAATCTTGCGGTACTCTGGCCTATTTATGGCCCTTTCTGTTTATCGCCTTGGATAGTGACTTGGAAAATCGTTCGTTCGATAGCGAATATTCGTACGACCGTAGGAGAGAGCTCGAGTCGGCGTGGTCGCCTCGCGACGATAGAATTTGTTTCCCTAAGGCCGTGTTTCCATCGTCGCGGCAAATGTCACGGAATGCGCTTGAGATATTGGAAAGGCCCAAAGTGTCACCACGCCTTAACGAACGTATGCACGATTCGCGTGACACTGTGCACCTGTGGGAACCAGATTTCAGGTGCAATGTTGGATAAATATTAAAATAATGAATAAATACATTATTGATGAACAATGTTACATTTGAGAGAAATAAATCGTGTTATTCTTAAATTTAAGAATATATATTATTAAAGAATATATATTCTTAAATTTATTGCTTGCATTATTTATTGATGCATTAAAATTTAGGTGGTTCAATTTAAATTATTATTGAATATTTTATCACCCATCAATGTTAAACTCGAGCAAGAAAAAAAATAAATAAGTCGCGCAAAAATGAGCAAAAATTCCATTAGAATAGAATTTCTCTTGGATCAGTCCCACGATCGTCGCCACAAATACCTCGAGACAAACGAGGAAAAAACTTTTACTCGTACTTGATGATCACTGGTGGATCCATTAAGGCAGTGATTTACAGATGCTTGAAAAGTGAGAGTCCGCGATACTTTCGCGAGCGTGTAAAGGCCACGCCTGTGTGCAAGAGAAGAGCACCGTTTTCCCGTTCGAAGAGTCGTGCTCCCATGTTCATAGGCGGCTGCTTCGTTGTTAGAAAATTATTTTAAAGACGCCGGTCTCGCATCCTTTTACGGAACGTAATTTCTTACGATGCATCTCGTTGAGATGTTGAGAAAAATAGTTTCTATCGTTAATTCACAACTTGTTTTCATAATTATAGACTAAAACACGTCGTTAGTATCAAACGTTACTATCAACGCTGATGTATCTACATTTTAAAAAATTAATTTTCTTTAGTTATCGCTGCGCTATTAAATTTGATTACTGTATTACTGTAGCGACACCACGATTCATTTACGGTAATTATTAGTTAAAAAATTTTCAAATCAAAGTGAAAAACTGTAATCAATCCTAATTTTTTCTCCAGTAAGCAGACAAAATTCGGACTATAGAAGGTTAATTGAGAAATATTTCACATTTTCTTTAGCAATACAGAGTGTATCATTTTGTTTCTTATTTCTCTTTTGTTATTTAATCCTCTATGCAATCGTGTGACTTAAAAGTTACAAACTGATGTATCTATATTTTAAAAAATTAATTTTCTTTCGTTATCACTGCGCTATTAAATTTGATTACTGTATTACCTTAGCGACACCACGATCCATCTACGGTAATTATTACTTAAAACATTTTCAAAATCAAAATGAAAAGTTGTAATCAATCGTAACTTTTTCTCCAATAAGCAGATAAAATTCGGACTAAAGAGGGTTAACACAGAAGATTGTGGTTGCCTGAATCGTAAGTATTGCGAGGGTTAATCACAATCAACCATCCGCAACCTTTAAAACACCCAATCTAACGTATCTAACTTCTCCTAAATATATCATTCATCCAAGTATCAATAGATTGAACCAAACAAAGAGCGGAATCAAAAAATTTCGAACAATTGCCAGGGTTAAAGTTTATTTTACATGGCACGGCGCCGATTCGACCGTGTCGAATCGATTCCGCGAACGGTTTCAGGGCTCGGCGTTGGCCCGTGAGTTCCATTAATATGTATGATTGGCCAGGATCACGCGGCTCCTCCAGGGCATCGGAGGATACGGTGTTGTGCAGCAGGGGCAGATGTTACGAGTGGTGTCACAGCATAAATCGCGAAACGCCGCCAATTAGTCGGCAACGCACAAATTACACCGCGCTGAATTAGAATGCTGCCCCGCCCTTCGAGGAATTCTTGTCGAACGATCTGCACTGCCGCTGAAAATACACCCCCGTTGTTTCTTGTCGATCGTACGATCGGAACGAGATGCATCGCGTTATTATCGCGTTGCATTTATTTAGAATATTCTACGTTTTTATTCCCAACGTCCTATTGATACAATTAGCGAAAAAATTTTAATCAATCCGCGATCTTATATAGAAAAACATAATAATTTTCGGTCGTTGGAGAGGTAGTGATTATTCTTAACGCCTACATTCCTAAACTTTTTTTTTAAGTTTCATTTTTATTATTTTTATTTTTTTTTAAGTTTAATTTTGTCTGTTTATCAGAGAAAAAATTACGATCGGTTAGTGTTTTCGCTTCGATTTGGAAATTTTTAAAGTAATAATTGTTATAGATAGATTGTGGTTTGACCACAGTATAAAATTATTATAATAAAAATTAGAAAAATTTTTTTATAATATAGATACATTAGTTTGTAACTTTCAAGTCACACGGCGCCATAGAGAGTTAATTTGCTTTGTTTTACAGAAAAACAAAAATTTTTGAATCGACGAAAATACAAGATTGAACTCAAACCTTAACTTCCGAGGTAAATTATAGGTACACGTTGCCATTCCAGTGGTTGAATGCCGAGAGTTAAACAAATGCTCTGTATATTCCACTATAAAACGTAATTTCATATATTTTTTTCAATTTTATATATAATATATCTATCAACACGTTAAGATCCAAACTGAATTTAGTCAATTTTCTATACAAATTCAAAAACAGTCGGTCGAAAAGAAACGAAAGAATTTAAGAAAAAAATTGTGAAAGCCTGCAAAGGAAAGTCGTATCATCGTTGAACGTATTTTAATGAAACCCATCACTGTAAGGTATTATTTTTTTTAAATCGATACTGTTGATCCTCAGAAACCAACAAAGCCTAAGTAAAAAATTCAGCCTCGGTTCGCAGAGATCGACGTAGCGCTTAACGCGTTAAGAAATTCAATCTTCGTATAAAATTGTAATCAATGAAAATGAAAATGTGGTCCGTGTTAAAATAGCTGAAAAATAAGCAGTATGAATGGGAGAATGATCTATCTCAAGTATACGGTTGTTGAACAGTCTATTAGTCAAAGAAGCATTTTGAAGAAGAAAACGAACAAAGTGTATCTCAGAATGGATGAATGGAAGAAGGATGCATAACAATTACGTGATATATGTCTCAAAGATTGAGAGTTCCTTATGGCAACGGAGCAGTTGGACGTTAGTAGTCTTTCAAGAGAGTCAGTTGAATGAGTCTACTACTCTTTGTAGCCAGAGAGCACTATCGGACTCCTGTGTAAGCTCCATGCAGTCTGGACATCTAATTTACAGTCACTCCTCTTCGGAGTCTATAGTTGCACCAGAGAGAGTCATAAGTTCTTGCCAAGTTTGTACGGAAAATTTATTTATTCCTACCTTCTGCACATTATTTGATTCCCTGTCAAAGAATTATAAAAAAGAGTAACAGACTAGAAAACATTCAGCGCTAGCATCGGTACTACAGCGCAATAAATATTCTTTTCACATTAATTTCACATTTCGGTTCTTTTTTTTCCTTAAATAAAGGTAGGAGACGCTTTTTCGGAATCTATTTAATTTTAACTGACAAATAAATTAATATAGGATCGTTTCTCTCGGATTTAGATATATTCTGAGGAATGGTTGTAAAATAACCTACCGCTCACTAATTATTTATGTCGTGAAGAATATTAAATTATACTGTCCTTTTAAGATTTTACCAACAGTGTACTTCGATACAAAATATTGTTAAGAAACTTACAAGTGACCAGTGTCTTATGGATATAACGATAAGTATTTGACCACCTCCATCTAAAATATACTAAATATTAAATAAGGTATCTCAACGTAATTTTTACCACAGTATTTCTCTCTTACACTCATAGGAAGATCATGTTTCCATGTCGATCATATAAATTTATATTCAATCTACTTAAGAGTATTTACATTGTAACCTTTATATAAACTTTTTGACCCAACTCTACCAAGTGGTCAAATACTTACGTACAGTAAGGTAGATGAGAAGTTGGCTGACTACTTGCAAGCCGAAATGTCAGGGAAAAAGGGAATCCTGCACTCGTGGCACCCAAACTAGATAGAAAAGGAACTACAATGACTCCCTAATTCGGATAACCGACTACTCAACCAACAATAACAACCTATCTAAATTAGGCCGTTACTATTATTTACAGGTGCCACAAATGAATTACTCCTCTTGCGTCTGTGACACTTCAGTTTCCAGATACCCAACTTCTCATCTTCCTTCCATAACTAACAATAAAACCCTAAAACCCTAAAACCCTAAAACCCAAAAACTCTAAAACCTCCAACCACTTCCCCAAACAATCTGCAAAAGACGGCCATCGGCTACAAACAAGAAAACCCAGTAAAAAGACTCTCGTCACCGCGGACAGGAACCCGAACCCTTTAACCAAAGTGAAATAAAGAGGGAAGAAAACGACTACGCGCGTACCGAAGAGAAGAACGTCCTCGAGGTGTGGTGGCAGGCAGGTGAGCGCGGGCGTGCGCGTTTCACGTTGGCATTTGCTAATGGCAATCTCGCGGAAAGAGAAAGAACGTCTGGAAGGGCGGAAGAGGGCTAGAGGGACGGGAGGGTGGAAGAAAGCCCCGAGGAAAAAAGTGATCGGGCGCGTTTATACCGGCATTAGCCTTCTTCCTCTTAGCGCCAGGGGCACGGGTGAGATACCCGGTCCCGGGACGAACAGCACGGGACGAGCACACCCACCTACGATGGGCTGAGCAACGATATATTACTCGCGCGCCTCGTGACACCTCACCTGCCGAGGCTCTCCTTCTGCCTTCCTCCGTGGCTCCTTCTCGCGCCTAGCTGTTCCTTCGTAGCTGTCTTTCAGCTTGTCCTTTCATACAGGGTGTCCGGTGAAGTGTGTTCTGGTGCGTGTGTCCGCACGCGAAACGCGGAATATCGATTATCGATCTTAGGGAGAACGTGAGAGTGTCTGTCGTCGAAGGAGAATGTGCGAGCTGCGCGATGAACTGTTGTATTTTTAAGTTTTCTGTTATTTGTATCTCTGTTCTTTGTAATATCGAGTTTTTTATACGGTATATGTACACTGTTGTCTAGAAGTATCTGACTACTTGGTGGAATAGGATTAAAAAGTGAATGTCGTTATTATAATGTAGATACTCCTGAGAAGAGTAAATATAAAATATGATTGATATTGAAGCATGATTTTTATATAAGTGTAAGAAAGAAATACTGTGGTACGAATTATGTTGAGATATGTTATTTAAAATATATTAAAATATGTTATTTTAAAATATATTTCAGTAGTGTATACAGGGTATCACAAAATTAATTTTTATAAAATAAGAGGTGCGCGTAAACACGTAAAAATAATATCTAACGTTCTGAGATAAATTTTCATGTATTTTATGCGTTATTGCTGATTTTTTATGTCTGGAATCAATGTTCTATTTTTATACACATTTTTTTTTACACGTGTTCTTCGGGAACTTAAGTAAAATAACGAATATAAATATACGGTGTAAATTAACAAGAATAACAAAAGATGAGTACACGTATTTAAAAGTATGACACAAAGTGACTAATTTGCAGTTTCTTATATAAATTTTATAAATTCACGGTGTTACTATTTTAAGAATTTTTTGTGTCTTCTTCGTAACAAATATGAATAAAGACTTATTTTCCTCGCATCTTATATTTTTCTCAAATAGTTATTATTTTGAATTTTTTAATAGAGATAAATGTACTTTAATCGTCGGTAGTTCTAGTGTTAACAGATTCATTACATTCTAGCAAGCTCAAGAAAACTTATGTTTTCAATACTAGGAATGAGTAGCTGAATAACAATTTGCTACCTATTATCGTACACATTTATACAGATTTTCTTGCTATTATTTTTTTTACCTAATATTGTTTAGAACAGTGCAATGTAAATTGTTGCGAAACGATTAAAGTGGAAGTGATTAACTTAATCACCTTCTCAGATACATGGTAGAAGATTGAAGTTGCAACTCTATTAATCACAATTTCTCGGAATAGATTAACGAAGACAAAAAAGAATATTGTCAAGGTATAACAGAAATTCCCGTTCCTGTATCAGATTGTAATAAAAAACAATCGTAATTAAAACATACTTTAATATATTCCGTGACGCGTTGTTTCCGCGTGTATCACGGATATGTAATAAACGGTAATACATTTATTAAACGTGTACGTTATAAATATATATTTTACGAATACCTAGTGACAAAAATTTTAATTTCTGTAATTTTCACCCCTATTTTACGATTCTTGAAATTTTTCCGACGAAAATAAGTTCAAACACAATATAAATCGAATTGGTTTCAATAATAATTAGTTTTGAAAATAAATAATTATTCCCCTGAAGCTGTTATAATCTTGTCTCCACTTGTTATAATTAGTTCCAACGATGATCAGTTTTAAAAATAAATAAGTATTCCTCTGAAGTTCTTATAATTTTGTATACTCTTGTTATAATTATTCCCAACAATGATCAGTTTTGAAAATAAATAATTATTCCTCTGAAGTTTTTTATAATTTTATCTCAACCTGTCGTTATAATTAATCTTAATCAACTTAAACAATCAAGTTTGAAAATACATAATTATTTCTCTGAAGTATTATTTTTCTCTCAACAATAATCAAGTTTGAAAATACATAATTATTCCTCTACAGTTCTCATAATTTTGTCTCAACCTGTCGTTACAATTATTCCCAACAATAATCAAGTTTGAAAATACATAATTATTCCTCTAAAGTTCTCATAATTTTGTCTCAACCTGTCGTTACAATTATTCCCAACAATAATCAAGTTCGAAAATAAATAATTATTACTCCGAAGTTGTTATAATTTTATCCAATACCATAATTCTTCCACTGACTACGCGTTTAGCATCGATACGAAACAGCTTGGCAGATTTTCTGCTGGCTACCGCGACACCCTGTAGAAGCCGCCTGGTGCGTCGTTCGTCCGCGATCTTCCTCGAGGTGGCTTCCTCCCGCGACCGACTATCTTTTCCTCTCCGGTTTCTCCGAGTCGGTGCTTCCTCGTGGGTGGATCGAGGCCCGGGGATACGTTCGCAGCCGCGGAACAAAGTCCGTCCCTTCCGCCACGGAGCAAGAGGCACACGGGGCCCCATAAAACGCCGCTTATCCCGGCTCCGGACGACGACCACGCTCGCGGCGTAAATCGCGCTCACGGAAACGTAGCTGGCCCCGTGACAAGCAACGAGAACGCGATTATGCGCGTGTAACTCGCCTCCAGTTGGATTACCTTACGAGAGAATGAGGTGGGCTCGTCGAGCCTGCTAATTTAAATATATTAAAAATGTTTCATTTTTCTCCGTGGGGATGTTTCAAAATAATTATTTCCCGCCGTTTATGTCTTCGAGATTAACTCTTCGTGTTGGAGTCTGTGTGACCCAACTATGTTGTTTTATTATATATGTCATTACTTATATAATTTCTTTATTTTGAATTTTATTGGACTTAAATTTTTGAGTGTAGTTTGTTTTATATATATTCAAAAATACGCGAATAAATTTTTTATTACATTTGTCGTATAATCGTGATTATTATCGAGTTTTTTTATACGAACACAATAGAAGGATTGATATCGAAGAATCGATCTTGGCTTGGTAAAGGTATTTAAAAGAAAAAAAAAATTAGGAATGAAGTGTGCAAATGAAAATAGAATTCTTCTGTTTCTGTTAAGAATAGTTTTCTTATTAACCGATAACCAAATTATAAAGATACGCGAATCCAATCATAGACGCGGTGAAGTTTCTTGCTTGTTCTATATGTTTCTCGAATTTATGCGCTTTACGAGCTTACAACTTGCTTAAGACTATTTGTAAGGAACATTTCCGTGTATGTCACTCGGAGGATCTACCTTGTACTCGAAGGTGGTCCGTTAGACGGAGGAGACCAACTTGTTCTTGCTAAACGAAACATGTTAAGTAAATCAAAAGTAACGATCCGCTCGAAATTGAAAGTCTTACGGATCGTTAATTCCGTGTGATCCATCTTGGAGGTATGTCAGCTTTTTAACATTTTCTTTTTTCCTTGCTTGCAAGCCTCGTAATTTAATCTTGATATTTGTTGTTATTTTTAATAAAATACTACTTGACTTTATATCTTAAAATATACTTTTATTAAGAATTCATATGAATAAGAAAAATTACAGAAACAGGAATAATTATTGTAACGAAGTAAGTTGTAATAAAACAACTAAGATCTTCTTAATAACATAACTGATAAGGTAGGATTTGGAAAATTAAATATTTAAATTTATAATTTAACACTATAATTCAACAATATTCAATATTCACCTATCAGAACTCAATATTCAAACTTTGCACAGCTCAGGTTTCAAAAGACTAAATAATTATACTAATAATTAAGTAATTAGCTAACATCTGTAGCTGAACATGACTAAGGATCGATATTTAAATTTCTGTGAATATAAGAAATATTGCTTCCTTGTTTAAAATTTGAAAAAAATTATATATAACAATTTATCGAATTGTAATAAAATTGTAATAAGGAATTTCTCTTTCGTTAAAATTAAAAAAAGTATAATTTAATTACGAACGTTATAATTTAAGAATTAATTCTTTGAATAGCAGTTTCTAAGTATCTGAAATTATTTTTCCTTTAAAAGTCTCATTGTTCAAATCTATAAAACATCAATTCCTCCACTTGTGTCTTTCAAACTTAAAAATGAACTACTCTTCGAACGCGCAAATAATATTTCTCATAAGTAAAGAAATGTTTTTCATCAACGATCGATATGTATAAAATCCATCTGTATTACCAAGATACATTAACGCTTTTCTCGCGCAAAATCCAGCAAGGCCACGTTATGCAAACTCTGTCCGTTGCGACA
Organism: Ctenoplectra terminalis; assembly: GCA_019453375.1. Classification (NCBI taxonomy): domain Eukaryota; kingdom Metazoa; phylum Arthropoda; class Insecta; order Hymenoptera; family Apidae; genus Ctenoplectra; species Ctenoplectra terminalis. The sequence continues at coordinate 52,232 of SMSQ01001338.1, forward strand.
CGCTCGTAAAAAGCGTTCACGTCTCGCCGCCCAACCGTCTTAATTGGTAAATAGTACTTAATTAAATAATCCACGTCGAACCGTTGGAAAAACCGTGCAGTTGTCGTAATTGAATAGAAACGAGCAAGAAACGTGGGTGCGGAACCGATCGTCGATCGGAAGAAACGTTTGTCTTTCGATTATTATCGCGTGTCGCTGCTTGCGAAACGATCCTGCGACTAGTGCGCGACATTATTATTATTTAGACGAAGAAAAAATGATTCCAATGAAATTTTCTCGGTCCACAGACTTTTAGATCGAAGTTAGGATAAGATTTTATTTTTAAAATACGATTTTGCTATCAAAAATCAAAATGTTTGATCGACAGAATTATGGTAGTACGGCTGTTACGATTGTTCCGCACTAATGCTGTTGCAAAATGATTACTTGTGGAGGTTAGAACCTGGTCTCGTTGTTGTATAGTGAAAACAACTTTCTGATTTTTTTTTTTTTTTGTCACGAGATTAAATTAGTTTCTTTTAATTAAATTAATCGTAGATATAGAATAAGTACAATTTTGGAAAAAAGATATTTTCCAGGCAGCAATTTTATCAGCCACGTTCGCACGAGGATTTTTTTTCAACTTCTTTTCGGCCTCCTGTAATCTCTACAAAAAAATTTTACCAATTTAACACAGTTCCCAAAATGTAAGCATTTATTAATTAAAATTGATCATTCTGTGTATACATCATGATTTTTATTTTCTTATAAGTCTATCGATTCGCTGATCTCGATAATCGGACGTGTAAACGTTAACACCTGTCCTAACACCTGTCTTAACTACTATAATACAAAATTCCACTATTAATTCACCGTAAGGCCTATTACAATACAAAATTCCACTATTAATTCACCGTAAGGCCTATTGCAATACAAAATTCCACCATCGATTCACCGTAAAGACAACTACGATACAAAATTCCAATACCGATTCACCGTGAGGCCTGCTATAATATAAAACACCACTGTTGGTTCACCGTAAGGACTACCATGATACAAAACTGCACTATTAATTCACCGTAAGGCCTACTATAATACAAAATTCCACTACTGGTTCACCCATCTAACAGTACATACCCACCTTCAGTTGGAAAGCGAAAGAAAGCGGAGAAGTCAGACCAGAATAGAGACGTCTCGTTGCCCGAGCTCAAGTTTCCTCGACGACACCGTTCACCCGACCCTCAACAAATCGTAACGAGTCGTTGGCTCGAGTCGCTAACCGGAACAGTCGGCGAAATCGCGCGCGGCCATCGATCTTCTCGTCGGCTCGCCGCGTGTCGTAGGTCACAGCGAGAGGCAATCCCTTTTAACAAGGACATTGAAATCCGCGAGCCGCGTAATGATCGGTGACGGATGGCGGACGTTTCTCTCGAGCGGAGAGGAACGAGAAAAACCGACCTGCCCCCGGTGGAAGACCTGCATCCCGAGCTGCCGGATCGATCGATCGGCAGATAGATCGACGCGGCGAGAGGTAGCGACCGGAATCGTGTACCGAGCCGCGAACAAGGAGATCGTGAGTAAGTATGCGTATCATAACTCATCGATGCGCCCCGAGGCGGCAGCCCGCGGAATAGGAATTAGATCGTCGCTCTCCGTGCCTTTCGAGACTCCGCTACGGGTGAAACTCGACGTGGCTGCTCTTTACGCGCCTACTGAATACGCTCGGATCCTCCTTGCGCAACCTCTATCAGCCGCTTTCTACGGACTTGTCAGAAACTGATTTTTTTGGGCCGATGGTAATGATCGGTGATCAGGCGGTGATTGGAGAGGTTGTTGAGGAGGTGATTTGGTGGATGCTAGGCGGATTTATGTTTGTCGCTATATTTGCATCCTGGACGCGCGGTGTTATTCGTGGCATTGTTTATTATTTTTTTAGTGGTGCTATTTACATATTTGTTCGGGATATTTTAAATGCTTAGAAATTGTTGGATCGTTACTGGGTATATTGTAGACAAAATGTGTATTCCAAGATAATGAAGATGATTCAACGCTCTAATTGTAGGAATTCTTTTGAGCAAAAATGATAGAAAGACCATCGGATGTGTCTGTTGCTAGTCTACAAGTCGAGAGCTTCGAGACGCTGGGCAATGCAACAAATGCTTTTTAAAAATAAGGAACCGCGGTTTTTTCGTTCGGGTGTCCAGATCAGTTCGGTTCGTAGCCGATTCTTGTAGCGTACAGACGTTCTTCGGGAGGTATTGAAATGCGTAGGAGAAATTTTTATCCAGTCCACAATTCCCAATACAAATTATATGATTGTAAGAATAGGACGCTGTGTTGATTAATCGATACTTCCTGATTGGGGACTTCTAATGCTACGAAGTATCCGTTGAATCCACTGTGTGCACGCAACAATATTATTATGATCTAAAACTGACTGAAATCATGTTTTACAGCAACTATGAATTATATTTTAATTCAAATATCTTTCATCACGCTCGATGAACCAAACCCAAATATTGAATCAAAACCTACACCCGTCAAAAGTCATTCGCATCCTGACCCTTGTCCGCCATCTTGAAAACCGACCATATTAATCTATCAGCTTCGCGTAACAAAATATCGTGCCTCGTTTGTTCAATCGCAAGATCGGCTTGGTACAATGAAATATCTCAACAGCCCTCTCTATGTTTTACAAACAAAATGGCTCGAATTTCTCAATTTTTCAAAACTCCAACAGATTCTTCTCAACGACACTCCTCCCTGGGATCCAACGAGAGTCTCAGTCACAGTCTCTGGCTGAGATAAGATTCCAGGATCGCGGGTTCGGAAGAGAGAGCAGAGTACCGGTCGCTTGGTATCTACGGCGTCATCTTCGCGGCATTCCGCGTAAAGTCGAAATCGCTCGGCTCGCCGAGGCGGGGTATGGGAAGCCGGCGACATTTAGCTCGGCGATCGGTAGGACACCTGTGACATTTCATTAAGTGCCGTTCGTGGCTGCCAGAGAGAAAGAGAGAAAGATAGAAGAAAGAGGGAAGGAAAGAGGGGAGCGAACAGCGAAAAAGTCGGAGAAACGCGGCTCGACGCAAAGTGGATTCATTACGCGGTGGCCCGCGGAATCCGGCACTCGCCGGAGCGGTAGCAGTCGCGCCGCTATGTACGAGCTGGACGCGGGCATTAGTTTGCGTCCCGGTGCGCCGCGGCGGCCATTTAACATCGGTCAGGCCGCGATGCGATGGCCGTGCAGAGGGACGATGCGAACCGCTGCCCGATACGCGCGTTTCGTTGCGCGCCAACGAAAAATGAGATCGGTCGACGCGCCGTGTTCCTTGACCCCGCAGCGTGCCACCGCGTGAGAGGCGACGAACAACCGCGAACGTCGGATAGCCCTAAGGCTCGGAAGCTTGCGATGCCCAGCTGGATGGAGCACGGTGGAACCTTGGTGTTGGTTCGTACGATAAGTCCGTTCGCGTTTTCTTAGAACATCTTCAAGTATTGCATCCATTTTTTACGAAACTTAAAACCTAATCGAAGATGTATCTGCTATTTTGTTTTCAATGACTCTCGTGTGTAGATAAAAATGTGTGTAGTATTTGATAGTAGACTTTGAATACAAACGTGTGTTTAACACGTTGACCGCCACGGTGGTCATACGTGACCACGGATTGTTTCTCGTGGATGACGGTGGTCATCGGTGACCGGAGTGCTTAACACTATGTAGAACTACCTGAGTGGTCAAAACGACCCATTCGTAATTTTTTACAGAAATTTTATAAATTAACTGCGGTGCCTTTGGAGAGATTTTTCGTGAATTTCTCTTAAAAATATAGACAAACTAAATTGTCTCAGTTGCATTACATATTATTTTATACACCTTCCGCTTCGATTACTTCGATAGAAATAAGTATACTTTAATGGTCGGTAGTTCTAGTGTTAAAAGTTGAATGAACATTGACAGTTAATGAATTTCGAACATTATCGCTGATTAGAGAACACTTTGAAATAAAATTTGCGCTATTCAATAATTGAAAATTTTTATTAGAAGATCAAAAATGAGAGATTAACTTTTATCAGATCTTCTATCTACCACTGTGGTGTCCTGAGCCGTGGCGTCTTGAACAAAACGTCTGATTTCGACATGGTGGTCAACGTGTTAAGCGCGCAAAGAAAGATAACAATAAGTGATAAAATAATATTAATAAGTCCTCAAAAATAAGTAATCTTCAATCGTAAATTATCGTAATAAAACGACGGTAGGTTCCATATAAGCGAAGTGGAAACAATAGTTTTTGTTTCCTTTCTTCGGTATTTGTCCCAGATGAACGGCGATCCCGATTAACCGGAATCCACTGTAACAGTTTCCTCTTGCCGGGAAAAAAGAAGAGAAAAACGATCTGTTCATCTCGGTCGATAATTATCAATTGTACCTGTCATCTTTGGTCAATGAAACAATCTCACAGTGTACATAAATATTATACTGTTTAGAATTAGATACCTTTTAATTCAGAATCGTTGGAAAAGTAATTAAGGAAAATAAATGGATTAAAATGATTGCTTGCGAAACAACAATTCTGGTATTACCAATAGCAGTTCTTTTCGCAACGCGAAAACATTTCATTCTATGCTGTCGTCGATTAGCGTCGAGGCAAAAATCGTGCGACAAGATAATGAGATTAAGGCGGAAATCGTGACAGAATAAGCATGCTGCGCAAGGTCTCCGGAATGGTCGCGCAAAAACGAATCGAAGCCGCTTTTTCTGCGCGCTGTGTCGTGAGTCACATATTATTAGTGCAATGATGAATAATATGGCGATAATGACAGGAAAAAAGGAGAACGCGAGCCGGAATAAATACACCGATCAATGATATTTGTCTGAAAATTGTTGCGTTTCGATGACGTGTCGATCGTTTTCTCAATCTTCGGTCTTTTCTCCATTAAGCCTCGTAGTTTACTATTATGGATATTGAAACAATTTTGAAGAATTCAATCCTTTGAGACGTGTCGTTTCAAATTGTAATTAATTAATTTTAACATTTTTCATAAAATTAGTATCATTGCAAATGTATAGCATTACAAAAGTATACTGTTTAAATAATTCTTGATTAATTCAAGTGCCCCAAAAATGGTATCTTAATATAAAAAATGAAAATGGTACCTAAGAAATTGTATCTTAGAAATAGTACCACAAAATTAAAACAGAAAAAAAATTTTTTTCACCGCGTTATCAGTTCAGAAGTATCTAATGATTTCTGATTCTGTTTTTTGAAGTTCTTGTACATGAACAGATATATTATTATCACAATAGCTGTATGTGTTATCATTCTTTTTTATTAACATTAAAACCACCCAAGCGGTCAAGATCGCTTCTTTGTAAATTTTCATGTAAATTCTACAAATTAAGAACGGTGCATTTTTAGGAATTTTCAGTAATTTTCAGTAATTTAGAGCATGATTTTAAAGAATACAAAGAAAGATTTCTTTTCCTTGCAACATATCTTTTCCCAAATATTTATCATTTCGATTTCATTGGTGTGAATTAATCTACTTTGATCGTCGGTAGTTCTGCCGTTAAAGCAAAAAAGAAATAATAATTGGACGCAAAAACACATCGACCGAATCTCTTCTCTGACGAATCGTTTCCCAAGAATCATTTCAATGTTCCAAAAAGGAGGCCAACGACTGCAAGGGCAACGAGTCCTTTAAACCTCCCAAAGGATAAAAAACATAAAAACCGATTGTACGAATGAATACGTAAATCTCAGAATTGTTTTCGTCGCGACAAAGTCTGTCCTTTTACCAACACGACTAAAAAAAAAAAGTAAAACATAAATTATTCCCAAGGACGATTCAGCTTCTGCTGATCCAATGAAAGAACACGGATCAACCATTCACCTGGAATTCGTCGCCGAAACATCAAACGCGGCCAATTTTCCAGCGCGGGCAATATCGACGCCGTTTCTCGGCGACATTAACCATTAATTGCTTCGTATATGCAAATCGAAGCATCCCGTACGAATTAAAGGACAAACCGAACAGCAAAACACGTCCCAAGCTTCCTCGTGCTCTCCGTACGCGCCGACTGAATGCACGGGAAGCATTCGCGCGAGCTCCAAGGTGTGTCTCCTCGCGAATTCCGAATAATTCGAACGAATAGTCGGTGGCGTTGGTAGAAAGGTATGCGACTTGCGTAGAAAAGGGACAGAAAGACAGAAAAGAGAAGTATCGGGGAAAAAGTGGCCGCTGTATTTTTCCTGGAGACCAACTCGCTTATTTCCATGCGGCGTCTCGCGCGCGCGCGTTCGACCGAGTAACATCATAAATTTCCATGGCTGCCTTGTAATTACCATTATTAAGTTCCCGCTTGGTCCGCGGCGCGCTTTATCGGCGGACTTTTGCGCGGCGAGTTCGCGTCTGTCGCTTGGCCGCGATGGTACCGGATACCGATCTCCAGGTGCTGTTAATTGAAAGCAATACCGGGCGTGTCTTTCGGACGTTGAACGAGTGGAGGATCGCGAGGCCACGTTCGGCCGCGCCTCGCGAGAGGAAACGCGCTCGTCGACCGTTTCCTAGACGAAGCCTGGCTTCGGATGCCTGAGAGTCTTCTGGGATTGGGTCTTGAAAAGGTGGTCGGACGAGATGTCGCGAAGCGCTTGCGACTCCGTGTGAAACATTTAAAAGTACTGTTGGGGGAAAGGATGTAGAGTTATATACGGTATCGGACAAACGGTGTTTCTGAATATACTTGACGCTAGAACTACCAAAGTGGTCGAAATGACCCATTCGTAATTTTTTACAGAATCTTTATAAATTAACTGCGGTGTCTTTGGGCAGATTTTCCGTGATTTTCTATTGAAAATATAGATAAACTTTTGTCTGAATTGTGTTACATATTTTATATATTTTCCACTTTGATTTTTTCGGTAGAAATAAGTATACTTTGATCGTGTTAAATGATTCAGTGTATTAACGTTAACTCGATTAAAATACTTGTAGGGCGTTAAATATAGGAAATTTTAATATAAAATATATATTTTAAAATGGCAAAGAAATATGCGAGTGACATAAGTACGCGACGTTACCATGACAACAAACAAAAAATCGTCAGTGTCCGAATTGATTTGTCCGATACTGTAATATTAAAAATGTAACGAAGAAACTACCAAAGTAGTAAAAATGGCCAATTTATATTTTCCCATAGATATTTTATACGTATTATAAATATCATAAAATTTTTTTAGAAATGTTAACTTTCTGTTTAAAATATGGATGAAGGTATTATTTTCCTTGCATTGTATATTTTTTTAAATAGGTATACTTTCTTGATAGCGTTAATGTACAGTTACATATTAACGTATAATACATTTATAAATATATTATTTTTTATTAGATTTAGAAATAACTGGGTCTTTTAATCGATCATAAAATTTGGGAAAATATTCGGTGTGTTCACTCTGAGTTTTTCTAAAATTCCTCTTTTGCGCCCCATACAGATCACAGTGGTGATTTTTAGTAAGTTAGAATCTCGCATTACCCTTGTTCATCTCTCAGAATATGATAATGATTTCCACCACGTGAAAAAAAAAAATGATAGACGAGATAAGGAACTCGAGTATCTTCACGAGTACGCAAGGCAAATTCGAAATCGGTCCTTTCCGTGGAATATTTCAATTAAACGTTTAAATATATTATATAATATATAATTCAACAAACAGCAATACAGTTAAAAAAAAGATTTTGCTACATTTTTGCTGCTATTATAAGCAACAATAAATACAAAACTACTCGAGAAATGATTCACCTACAACAAATCCTCTATAATTTCCAATTTTATATAATTATTTATTTTTTGCTTTAACTTTTTCCATTAACGTTCTCCTCGCATCGACCAAACAAATTATCCAAATCGATCCGAGATCTGTGTCGTCGCGTCGACTCGTCAAAGTTCGATCGCAGAAGGGCTGTCATTGGTCGGAACGAGTCAGGAGGCCCCTCGTCGAAGTGGCGGTAATTAAAGATATTATCAGCGGTGCGTGTCGGCGCGATATACGCGAGACGCGACTCGTACGCGAGGCCGCGTACCACGGGAACGCTGGTACGCGAGATCGTACGGCACACCGTAACCAGTGCATCGGTGCACCGTCTCCGTTTCGTTGCGAAACGACCACGGACGATCGCCGGCTCGCTTTACGCTTTCTGCGACCGCGGGAACGATCGTGCGAGAGCGTGCACGATCGCGTGCTTTTCAGTGACGGAATCGAGTGGACGCGGTATACTGCGTTGGGGACAAAATTGTGGTGCTGCTTAAAAACTGACGGAAAGTAGAAATCAAAACTGAAGCAAATGTTACTGTAACCTATTAATCTCGCTAATAGTAGAATTACTGTAAGGTGAATCAGGAATTATGCGGTAGGTTTAACACTAAAGCTACCAAAGGGGTCATAATTTCTTACTCAAAGTTTATAATAATTTATAATAATTTATAATAATTTATGATTTCTAAAATTTTATAGTAATTTATAATAATTTATAATAATTTATAATGATTTCTAAAATTTTATCAAATTTTATTCAAATTTTCTACTAATTTATAATAATTTATCATTTATAATAATTTATAATAATTTATTATGATTTATAATGATTTCTAAAATTTTCTAAAATTTTATATTAATCTATAATAATTTATGATTTCTAAAATTTTATAAAATTGTATAATAACATAAAATTTGAGTAAGAAATTATGACAGCTCTGCGCTTTTCAGTATTTTTTGTGATTTTCTGTAAAATATATGGTTCAAGATTTTTCCAAGTATCTATCATTATAATTTCTTTGATTCAACTAGGTGTACTTTAATCGTCGGTAGTTTTAGTGTTAATATAATCAATATGAGCGTTCTAAATACTTGATTTTATATCTCGGCTGTTCACGTCAAAAGCCAATCTCCTCCTTGACTACACGTTGGCTGGGAGAACGTTGCCGTCAGTATAGCCTGTCTTAGTTTATTGCCCTGTTGGATGACTAGGATTAGAGTAAAGAACGCGCGGATCAGCCTTAGTCACGGCAAACATTGGTCACTAGGACGACTCAGCCGTGCTAAGAGTCAGGGTCTGACTCTTCCTACAATGGCTCAGCAAGGTGCTAAGGTCGTCCACTCTCCTCATATCCAACCCTATGAAACACAAACGATCGCGTTCTTCAAACACTTTCGCCCGGTGGTCAAATAAACGAAGCAAATTAATCAGACAGCAATTAACGATCGAATCGTTCCAAATGTTCCGAAAGGAATCACGATCGTATCGCGTGAAAAAATTTACCGTGGCAGTTAAGCGGCCTCCTTTACGACCTTTCAGTGCCATAATTATCGCCATTAATAGACCTCGTCCTTGATAAGCGCGTATCTCTCCAAGCGCACTCGCGTTCCTCGCGTTCGATATTAAAACGAGGGGACCATGAATCGACGACACTGGTTGACGCCATGATTTCGCGTTTTGTCGCGTTCCCAAGGCCATTCAGAGTCGAGTCGAGTCGATATCGAGTCGCGTCTCGACGAGAAAAACGGGTAAAAGTCACTTGACAAGATTCTCAGGGAATTAAATCGCTCTGGAGTAGAATGTATTAACCGCGGCAGAGATTTCCATAGAATGGATCGATATTAAACGATTAATCTCAGATTGCTAAATTATCCTGCGATTTACGTTATTGCTATTTATTCCCGAAGATAATGACTGAAAGAAAACACCTGATATTTTAAACATATATATTATTTTTAGTTGAACGATACAAATTTGGTAAATATTGCAATATTAAATTAGGGTAAGTTCGAGATAGTTGGACCACTTTTTGGAAAGAAGCCATTGCATTGGCTTTTTTATATTTTTGTTGTTTCGGGCAAATTAAAGCGCATAAATAATTTAGAAGATATATAAATCACTTGTTTGTGAATTCATGTTAATTCAAATTCAATTTGTTTTTAATCATAAATTAACCCTCCATAACGCCACAAAACTTAAAAGTAACATCCTCGTATCTATATTTTTTTAATTTTATTTCATTCGTTTACCACTGTACTATTATATTTCAATTAATGTATTTTAATTTACCATTATATGTTAATTTATACTGTTGTACTAATATTGATCCTAGGTTACAGATTAAAATAAAAATCTGTGATTGATTACAATTTTTTTTTTTTATCATAAGGAAACAAAATTCTGATTATAAAAAGTTAAATACGATAACGTTTGAGAAATCACGACAAGAGATAAAAATGTTTGGAAGCATTGTCTCTGCTGTCAGAAATAAATCCGCGCTAGTTGAACACTCTTATTTCAATGCAGTTCGATTTGAAAAATATTCGAGCAACGCTCGCCGCTCTCTTCTCGCGCGTCGAACGGATGAATTACACGCGTTGACCTTTCGCAGCGACGAAGATCGAGGATGATCTACGTCATCCGCTACATCCTCGATCGATCGACCTTCGTATTTGGCAAAGAAACTGCGCCCGAGCGAGAGGTCGATCGACATTGACCTAGGCTCAATGTTCCTTCCCGTTAACGCGTTCCGTACGTTCGTGTCTGGAGGCTATCAAAAATTGTACTCTGGTTTTCTTCGATGCGAGATGAAATCGATTCGTCGCGTAAATTTGAATTTAAATAATTAAACAAATTTTTTAATTTCAAGCATCGTTTCGAGCAAGCAAAATTTCAAGTTAAAATTAAAATAACTTTATTATTAACCGTTTGACGCTGGAATTACCGAAGTGATTCTTATAGAAATTGTATAAATTTCCCAGGATGCCTTTTTGGCCAAGTTTTCGTAAGATTCTGTTAAAAATTCAGACAAAATTTTATCTTGCTTGGATGATATATTTTCTTGGATGATTGACACACCTTTCATTCTTATTTATTAAATGAAAATAAATATATTTTAATCGACGGTGACTCTACTGTCAACAATTATTTAAGCATATTACGGCCCACGCGGCACGGAACGTGTTAACTCTGCGGCACAAGATTTCAAATAAAAAAATAGACCCAATTGCATAGAAATTGCGTTTTAAATGAAACAAAATTGGTATATTTTTACTAATAAAGGAATCACATAATATAAAAACATAAAAAAATAATAATTTAATTGAATTTGTTGTTATAGGGTGGAACTCAAATAGTCCCACCATGCCGCATGGATTCATGAATGGTACTTATTAAAGCGCATCCTTTTCCCTAAATCAAGGTGGGACTAAAAACGTCCCACCATCCATTACTGTGCGTCAAAAAGGTGGGACACTTTTAATCCCAGCGTGCCTCGAAGAGTTAACAGTTATTCGATATTCCTGCGAAGGTGTAAAAAATTTTTGCGACAACCCAGTACATATAAATTACGAAGAGTACCTATTCGAGTAGTAACACGGAGCGTAGGGCCCCTTCCGATGGAAGAGGCCTGCTCTAAACCATCTCGAACGTCCCTAGAGTGCGACAGCGAACGGAGAACGCCGATATCGTCGGTTCCGAGAAGCGACACACGGCGAGAGAGAACGCACCGCGTGTCCAGCCGTATTGAGCCATCATCGCAGATCCGGGAATTGTGCAGGGCGGTCCATAAAACGTGGCTGGCTCCGTGCCGCGTTAGGCCTCTCCGTGGCGGGGTAATTTACAACGCTGGACATCGCTGCCGGTTTATTACCGGCTTGTTTATTTTACGGTTGCTACGGCTGCGCTGCCTCCGATCCGTCTTTCTCTTCCGTTTAAGTCTCCTTTTCTCTGGCCAGCTGTTTCTTCGTGTCCATTACACTCGTTTTCCTTCTGGATCGCGATGCGCAGAGTTTTAACACATTCGTTACAGCATTGACGATGTAAGACTTGTTACGTCCTGTGGCAAGTGTCGATAGCGTGTCGACAGTGTGTCGATTAACACGTTAAACGTCACGCCGATTTTGGCGCGGTCAAATAATAGTTTTCGATGCGTAGAATTTAAAAAAATGAAAGCTCAACTTCGAATCATTGCTTAACGCGTTAAACGCTACGCTAATTTTGGTCGACTTTCCTTTAGACTGTGGGCTGCGATACTAATTAAAAAACATTTGGTCCCAAACTAGTTAAGAATTTAAGAAGAAAATTGTAAAAATTTATAATGGATAGTCGTATCTTTGTTTAATGTGACTTAATAGAACCCGTTAATGAATTATAAGGTATTACTTTTTCAAACTCGTCAGTTATCAGAAACCAACAACGCTTAAACGAAAATTTCAACGTTGGTCCGCAGGGATTTTTTTTTTTTTTTTTGAAAGGAAATATTTTTTTTTAATGGACATTCAATAATGTCCATTTGAGTTGCTAAGACACCTTTCCTTTTTAAGATTTTAATTAAATTTAGTTGCGTTTCACAGCGCGGGAAGACAATTATCGCTAAAAACGACGATGCTCCTTTTCCTAGTACTCTCTCGATGACCCGCGTCTACCTTCTTCGTCCCGCGGCTCCATGCCTCCGCGCGATTGAATATTGGATGCTTTCTCGTTACGCTGTGGAGCTAGACTTGTGTGTGTGGTACAGGACGTACCATAATACGTGGACGTAACATCGGCAATGGATTCATTACACAAAAATAGTTAAAGAAAAAAAAGCGGTTATTATTTTTACAAGATGAGTTCTTTGTTCGACTATTTACCATCTCGATCGTTAAACTTAAATCTTCTGGATTTTTATTTGAGAGTATCTGAAGTCTTCGGGTATCTTTTATAACATAGGTGTCAATAACACTTGGACAATTGGAAGAGAATTCAAATTCCTGGTATTAACGCAAACAAAATAAACTCTGTACAAAATTTTAATACAAAACTTATCAATATCCACTTCCATTCTACCCAATTCGATCGCTGAACTTAAATCTTCCGGATTTTTGTTCGAGGATACCTCAAGCCATGCTTTTACACTTATTCAGCAATTGGAAGAAAATGAAATTTTCTATATTATATTATTATAAAATTTTACAAAATCCACCCAATCTTACATTACTCTAAACTTACAAATATCTCCTTCTCATTTAAACTCCTCGAGTCGAAGATCAAAATTAACAATCATAATCGGCAGCATTCGTCCCTTCCAAACCGCCAAACCAAACCAAACCAACGCCCCTTCCATCCTCACCTTATCAAACCTAAACACATCCCATCGAACGATTCATCACGCCTAACCCCACCCTTCGCTACCCATCCTTCAAAAAAAAAAAAAAATCGAAGAAAACAACAAACCACAGAGAACACGAATCGAACAGGTAAGACGATCGCGGTCCAACAGAGAAGGCTCGCGCGCAATCAATTACCGGCCAGTTGCAGATAGTCGTGCAACGTGTCCGTGGGCGCAGAGAGGCCGGTCAATAATAAGGAACAGAGAGCCGCGGAGAGTGTGGTACGTGCGGACGCAGTCCGAGCGGAACGGACGCGCGTTCGCGATCACATTCACGGGGTCAGGTACGCGAGAGAGCTACCTGCATCTCGGAGAGCCGGTGCACGGCACAGTCACGAGCCGACGATATGGAGGAACGGGCGAACGCGTTCACGGCAACGTGAAAACGCTGCCTCGCTGCTGTATTATACACCGGCTGCCTATCGCCGGCGCGCATAGGCGCGGTGGGTGTCGGTGTCGGTGCAATGCCGGGGCGTGTGAACGCTGTGACATATGCGGCGTGTCGCTTTCTTTAATCGCCTCTGGCCGCGACTGCCTCTTGCCGGATACCTGCACAGACCGTTCGCCGCGGAGAAGTCGAGGCAGCGGATACGGTTAGATTCGTCGCGATCTCGGTGCGACGTGTGTCGCGGAGATCGCGTTTGGGTGATCGAATGCTAATTTTTATACAAGTTTATATTTTTAACCCATTCCAGGCGAATAGCTTAGATTCGTCGCGATCTCGGTGCGACGTGTGTCGCGGAGATCGCGTTTGGGTGATCGAATGCTAATTTTTATGCAAGTTCGTATTTTTAACCCATTCCAGGCGAATACGCTTAGATTTGTCACGATCTCGTTCCGACGTGTGTCGTGCAGATCGCGTTCAGGTGACGGAATGCTAATTTTTATACAAGTTCGTATTTTTAACCCATTCCAGGCGAATACGCCTAGATTTGTCGCGATCTCGCTGCGACGTGTGTCGCGGAGATCGCGTTTGGATGACGGAATGCTAATTTTTATGCAAGTTCGATGAAGAATTATTTTGAACACGACTTACTTATTTTGAAAAATTTTTTTTCGTACGACTAACAGTCGTTTTGACCGATTCCGAATTTCACAAGAAAAATTATAGAAATCGTTTATATTTTTCTCGTACCATTTATGTTAACTTTTACCTATGTAAGGAAACAGATATATATGGAAATTAATTTTCTCCTAAGTAACATAATTTCGAAATCCTCGATGCAATATACCCGTCAATTTGACGAGATCGTAAATTGGGCATTAATTCTAATAAATCTTTTTCACTCATGAAATTCGGTAATAAATATAAACGTAACTAAAGAGGTTCGTATAAAATATAAACCATAATGCAACGGAAATTCGAACCCAATATCTCAAATCTAAAGTGGTTAGTACAACGCAGCTGTTTACGTCGGAGATACCTTTTGCCGAAAGCGATCGGCACAAGAATAACGAACAAACTCTCCGAATCTCACTCAGTATTTTAATGGGGGACGTAGTGTGGAGACGTTTTAATTTATAAGTTAATAGCGTGTAGCTAAGTTGTGTCAAAACAAAATAAAGCTGTATTTTTTGAAAAAAATCTACGGATTTGTTCATCCATTAATTCGAAATATGTATGTAATAAATGTTATACAGTGTTAAACCGAAGAAATGTTTAGGAAGTGAGAAATAAAAATTGCAAACACTTTTCGTATTAGTAACATGGTAGCGATACAAATTTTAATCTTCACGCATCTTTAAGCTTTAGTTTATCTCAAAACGATCTGATTCTTCACGGCTACTTCTTCACTGTTAACTAATAACTCAAGTTCAAGATCATTACACACACGCTGTGTAACTCTTCGTTTTGACTAGGAAATGCATTGCACACACGGTGTGTAATCCGTCTCGCATGGGTTAAGAATAACTTCGGTAAAATATTATTTCACCTACCAGATATAATAAAAAGCATTTTGGATAGTTTTTTTTATATTACGTGTATTCCATTCAATTTTGTATCTTTAATACCTAAAAATCTAAGAATTTAAATATCTATATCTAAAAATTTAGCAGCTAAAAATCTATAGTCATCCGTGCGGTCTTCTTGACTTCAGTACTTCCTAAATCCTAATCCTTCTCATCCGATAACTATAATAAATATTTATCTCAATGACCAGTAAATTTTTGATCATTTATTTTTGCGCTCCTCTCGCAACACCTCTAAAATTCACAATTTCTTTGATCTTCAAAATACCAAACTTTCCATGTTACCAATAAAATGTAACGATTAAAATTTTCACATCGCGTGCTTGTTAATTATTTCCTGCAAACTTTATTATTACAAATTCGATGAGTCGATCGTTTGAACCGTATTACTACCACGAGCTAAGATTCTAATTCCTACGTACAAACAACTCGATCCATCGATTCTAAGAATCTACCATCTCGATGGAATGGTTCCCGCTCGCTCTCACGATCGTCCCCGAAGCGTATCGGTCGCGCATCGGAAAGGAGCTGTCGGGAAATGCGATTTCTCGCGAGACACAGGGAAATTGGCTGCTCGCCGATTTAGGCGCCTTTGAGGCTCCTTTCATGGGCCTGGGACACGGAGCGTTGACTTATTGGTCATTTCGTGTTCCGTGATCATCGGGAACTTCTCGTTCGTCGTGGAATCCGATGGTAGAAAGCGTACAGATCCAATTGGAGGTCGTAGTTTAATACTTAAATGAGAGGTTCGGATCGGTTGGACGATCGATGAAAAATCCAGATGGAATGGAAATCAGACATTTTATCTTGCTACGTGTAATGCATTCGCGCTGATGTTAGATTATGTTGTCGTGGAACCGCGAATGTAAACGATCGCCAGTGAATAATGAACACGATTGCTTCGATCACTCCGATACGATGCTCTGGATATTATTATTGTTAATAGTGACCGTTCGGTACGTTTATAGAGGAGAAATTTGTTAGCCGGATAGGTCGATTGGAGCAGTGATACGTGAAGCGAAAGATTTCTTGTAGATTTCTGCCACGGCGAATTAATTAGCTTCGAAACGATTGTGGATGTAAGAGGTTACTATTAAATCAGAATCAAAGTGTCGAAATTGACATCGGGATATAGATTTATCGAATCTGCCCGATTTTTTTCAGCGCGTTAATATTTTAGTCTCCGGAAAAGTAATTTCGACTAGAAAGCAGGAACTTTACGCGCGTTAGCTTCCTGGGACTATTAATAGATTCTAATAATTTTTGAGAAGTTTATTCCTTATGCATATTGAGTAATCAAATAAATTCTGAGAATTATGGCAGTTGCATATGTTTCCAGGAATATCTCTTAAGAGGAATAACTTTCCAAACCCGGAGACCAGAAATTTCTGGTACGTTCGTATCTCTCTCGTTGAACAGCGAGACCTTCGTTTGTGATAAAAATGAAATTTATAATTAATTTTGAAACTAATTACCCCGATGAAAGCTATATTAAAAAATTATGTTCAGCATATGAATAATTATAACTATAAAAGTTAGCAAGTAAAACACATTATGACATGCGTATAAACTGCACCTACAATTTAATCATCATTATCATGCCTTTATACTTACTCCATCCCCATATCATGAAGATTAGATTTAATAACAACGAAACATTTTACTAAATCTCACCCTTTACCATTTTTGTATAATTTTTTCCTCTTTTTTTTTTGTCTCTTTGATACTACATTTTACATTTTTCTCTCTTTTCTTCGTATTAATATTCCATAAAAAACTGTTATCATTATAATTGTGAAACTAAATTACGAAACGATTTTATAAACGAATTTATTAAATACAATAATAAAGCACGAACAAAAAATTTCTTCTCGCAAATCTCCCGATGGAACACACATCTGCTTCTACTCCCTTTTTCCGTCCATGCGCATGCGTTTCACGCTTCCTCGGCACTTGCCGCGATCATCATTATTATTACCAATAACCTAAAAAAAAAAGCTGAAAGCATCTGAAATATTCGCGCCTAAATCGCGAAAGCGTATACCATATTCTTCACCTAACACCTTCTATTCTGCCTAACCTCCTATCAGCGTACCCACGCAAGGCGATCAGGCCTCGACAGGCGATTTTCCTGACGACTTCATCGCACACGACCTCGGCCAAAGGACGGGGCTGCCCCGCGGACTCTCGTAACAGCGTGCGCGCATCGTGCGTCGCGCATCGCGCGTAAATCCGTCGTCGTCCATCGTGAGGCGCGCGCGGCTCTCGAGCTCGCAGATTAATAACGCGATAAATTCAACGCTTACCCAGGTGGGCGTGCGAGCCGCGTAGGAACAGGTAGATAGAGCTACGTGCCNAAAGCTATATTAAAAAATTATGTTCAGCATATGAATAATTATAACTATAAAAGTTAGCAAGTAAAACACATTATGACATGCGTATAAACTGCACCTACAATTTAATCATCATTATCATGCCTTTATACTTACTCCATCCCCATATCATGAAGATTAGATTTAATAACAACGAAACATTTTACTAAATCTCACCCTTTACCATTTTTGTATAATTTTTTCCTCTTTTTTTTTTGTCTCTTTGATACTACATTTTACATTTTTCTCTCTTTTCTTCGTATTAATATTCCATAAAAAACTGTTATCATTATAATTGTGAAACTAAATTACGAAACGATTTTATAAACGAATTTATTAAATACAATAATAAAGCACGAACAAAAAATTTCTTCTCGCAAATCTCCCGATGGAACACACATCTGCTTCTACTCCCTTTTTCCGTCCATGCGCATGCGTTTCACGCTTCCTCGGCACTTGCCGCGATCATCATTATTATTACCAATAACCTAAAAAAAAAAGCTGAAAGCATCTGAAATATTCGCGCCTAAATCGCGAAAGCGTATACCATATTCTTCACCTAACACCTTCTATTCTGCCTAACCTCCTATCAGCGTACCCACGCAAGGCGATCAGGCCTCGACAGGCGATTTTCCTGACGACTTCATCGCACACGACCTCGGCCAAAGGACGGGGCTGCCCCGCGGACTCTCGTAACAGCGTGCGCGCATCGTGCGTCGCGCATCGCGCGTAAATCCGTCGTCGTCCATCGTGAGGCGCGCGCGGCTCTCGAGCTCGCAGATTAATAACGCGATAAATTCAACGCTTACCCAGGTGGGCGTGCGAGCCGCGTAGGAACAGGTAGATAGAGCTACGTGCCGCATCAGCAACGCGTTTCACCGCTATAGTGCTCGTCCTTTTTTTTTTATTTTTTATTTTTATTTTTTTTCTTTATTTTTTTCTTTATTTTTTTTTACCACCGTCATTGGCTGATTCGAGATCAAAATGTGCCTCGCTTACTCTCGGAGAATTGGACGACTTTTATATAAATGGGACCGTCGACGAAATCACAAAATTTCTTCAAGTACCGGTCACGCTGTAAAAACGCTTATTGCACGTACAGAGTGACAAAAAAGTAACAAGACTCCAAGTTTCGATATTTAAGACGTATTATTAACTGTTTCGTTGCGAAGAGCGGATTAGGTAATCGTTGGATAAAACCGTGCACAGAGCTTTTTTGTAGCAAAGAGTTATTTTTATTCTCAGTTACACGTGTCGTGCAATAATTTATTATACAATGTACGTAAACTCTGATATGCATGTTTTTGCTGTGTCAACATAAATTGTTTCATTCGGTGTACCAACAACTCATTCAGTTCCGAGGGCACCGTAGTGAAAGGATTAGCCGATTGTAAATTTCCGTGTGTGTAATTTAAATGTGTAAATAATACCTTTTATCTTCTTAATTAAATTCATAAAAATACGAATTAAAAAATCCACGCTCTAATTATTAACGACGAAAGAATGACTGATATTTTTTAAATTTTTCGTTGCGCGTCACCTTCCGCGACACCCTGTACGAGAGAAAGTATATACTTCCTAAAACTTTTCTCAATTTTCGACCACGATTCGACCTTCCTTTCGCGGCTGAGCCACAAAATTCCGCAAAGCGCTCGTAAAAGTACCGTTCAGTTTTAACTCCCGGTGCATCTGCGCGTGCATCGTAAACCGGGCACTGTCGCCACCGATCTAGATCCGCGCGCCTTACTTCCGCGTTGTCGAACCGCGGCAATTTCGAGGTTTTAACGAGGGACAAATTGAAATCGACCGTCCGCGAACAGGATTCCGTGAACGCGTAACGAGCAGACGATAGTGGGACCAACGATCGATATACATTGTACATCGCGACACGATGTTGCAGAGGAACTGGTATAGCAGTCGTCGGGAGCGAAACGGTCCCATCGCCGCTGCTAATAGCCAACGCATTATGTCAACCGTTGCCCGGACAACCGTTTATTACAGGGTTGCGGCGCGATAAAAAATGCATTTTGCATAATGCAAGATAATCAAGCGGGACGGGTTTGGGACAGGTGTGCCGCTGCCCCACTACCGGTACCGGTGCGCTCCTCCTTCCTGCGGAGCATCCTCGACGTGTAAATTAATAATCTATTAGGACATCCTCTCATCGTGTTGCTTTTCTTCGTCTCTTTGCCCTCTCGTCTCGGCTCTTCCCTTCGTTTCTTTCTGCTCCGCTTGTTCTTCGCGAGATGTTTGCTTTTGCCGCAGCGGTAGCCTTCTTGTGTTCTCGTTTGTGAATTTTTGGTTCTTCTACGTTCCCTATTTTTGTATAATTTCTTTTTTCTTTGTGATTATGCGGATGGTGTTAAGTTTTTGATGGAGTTCGTGAATTTTTGGTTTTTCTAAGTTTTCTTTTTTTGTATAATTTATTTTTTTTTGTGATTTTGCGGGTGGTGTCAAGTTTTTGACGAAGCTTAATATGTGTTCTGTTATTCTCCTTTACTTTTTCTTTTTTTCTTCTTTTTTTTCTTGGTGTTTATTAAGTAGATTTGATCGTAGTAAGCAATCGTATCTTCTTACTGTTCGCTGTTCCCTTTTTTTCTTCTTCTTGATGTTTATCAGTATATAAACATACTATGATCGTATTAAACGATTAACTGTATTTATTTGTCCTAGTTTCGTTAATCATTTGTGCTTTTGCATGTTTTCCGTTTCGTCTGATCTCCGCACTTCCGATTCCGCCATCGTTTCCTCCGCAACACTCCTCGACTCTATATCTGTTTCAAAAAATCCTCGTTCTTCTCGCATCTTCTCTTTATTCCTCCATTTTCCACCCGATCCATTCTTCCTTTCCTATTATCCTCCCCCTTTATTTATTCCGCACACAAACACCCTCTTTTTCCAGCACCTCTTCCACTTCCTATCGCAACTCTGCTCGACAGCCCAACTTGCTCCTGGCGACGTATTAACCGACACGAAGCTGGCAGGTTATCGTGCGTACCGACTGACTCGTAAACGCCGGATAATAAGATCGAAATAAAAAGAGAAAAGGAAACATTGCTTCAATAACAAGGGGTAGTTCAGTGTCCTCTTTCCAACCTGTTTCGTTTCGTTTCCTTTTGTATACACAATAAAGAACCAAAATTAATCATAATTTTTTGTTCTCGTGAAAGAACAAGATTCTCGTTACAAAGAGCTAACTTGTCTTTACGTTACGTTAGAATATGTTCGTGTCTATAAACTACACGTTTGTCAGGAAGAAGAGTCAACAATAATTTGTTCCACTCTCGATGATTCACGCGTCACCCGGAGCGAAGCTCGGTCAACGTGCCGATTCAGAGACCCAAGCCAAGCGTTTCCGAACGACAAATCAAAGGACGAACCAGTCGTGCGATAAATTACACCCGATCGATTCGATCTGGCCAGATGATTTACGTAAATCTCCCGGGCGTCGATCCGATCTGATCGATCCTGCCACTCGGTAGGTTTAACGCGTGGCCGAGAGATTCGATCGAAGGTTCGCGATTGAATACGAGACAGTGTCTCGGTTAATCTAGGAACTAATCTAAGAATATAATAATTGCTGCAAATAAATTTACTGGATCGGTAAAATGCTACATTGATAAAACATAACGGTACGGTGACGATCAACCGAGATGAGATTCAACCCTGCTACGGTCTCCGAGATTTCTTCGATTCAACGATTCTTTCGTTTCGTTGAAAAGTATTTTCTAGTTCTTCGAAGAACAGAGTTTTGTAACATAGAATTGAAGAAAGAAGGTAGACCGAGGCGAATCGGATAATTTTGTTTTGATAGTAAAAATATAATAGTCAGAATTTAGAGAGTTTTTTTATTATAAATTCGAAATTTTCTAATAAAGTAAATTTTTTTGTAAATACTTTCGAATCTAATTTTACAATGAATTTTCCAATAAAGTAAATTTTTTTTCTTTGATAGTGAAAAAATAATAGTCAAAATTTAGAAAGTTAAATTTTTATTTTAAATTCGCCTCTACCCTAAGTTTCTAATACAAATATAACTAATCTCTAAGAAAATATAATTACGTTCAAAATGTCGATAATCCGCGTGACGAGATAACTCATTCTTCCCAGTTTAAAGGTTAATCACGTGACATAACGGAAGACAAAATGTCGCCGACCGTTCACCGTAATGGCGGCTAGCGTCGTATCTAACGATTAATCATAAACTTAATTAGCTCTCATTTTTAAATCGCAAACAATTAAGGTACTCAAAGCCACGTAATAGGTCAACGATCAAAATTTCAAATCCTCATCGCGAACAAGCTTTCAACAGCTACACCGGCGAACAAGTGCACGGCGCACACGTCGGGGCGGACAGGAGCCGGATAATCGATTCGTGGCAATCGACTTTCAGCGTTTATCGGCGAACAGATCGCGGCTGGGCCGCGGTCGCGGATCTATCCGCACGTTCGAACGATTTGCTTTGCGACGGGGACACGCGATTCGATCGATCGAGGCCGAGTCTAATCGACGAGGAACGCCAGTTCCTTAATGAGCGTCCACTGAAATGTCACCGACGCCGGTGAAAGCTGAAATTCGAATTCTTCCGGTGACATTTCGTAACAAGCGCACGTGCAGTAGCCTCGGGGGATGAGCGACGTGAAGTTTTACGAGTATCCTTCCGTTAGGCTATCGTTGAAGTCGAGAAGCTGTACTATGCTGTGCTATACGATATGAAAATAAAAGAATAATCCGATAGAAACGTAAAGTAAAAATTATGAGATGAAATTAAGCATAGAACACTGAGACATTTTTATATTGCGAGGTGTTTAGGACGTGCCTTGTTTCGCATAGGACTTGCGTTACAGCCACGAGTCACACTCGTGGCATAGATTATTGTCCAACAATTATAAAGGCACACTTTATTTGCGATAAATTTTAATTTCATCTTTAACTGTAATTTTAATCTATAACACTGAGAATTAGCAAATATAAGTTGCGTATAATATTTCAGTGTGTTGCATCTGACACGATGCAAAAGCAGTGAATAGCTGTTGCTAATATGTATAGATGCTGAAAAAATAATAAGGCAAGGGGTTGAGCGCCACACCGATCTTTGCGGACCGACGCTCAAACGTTTAGTCGTCGTTGGTTTCTGAGGACCGATAGTACCAATTTCAAAAAATAATACCTTATAATTTACGAATGGGTTTTATTAAATCATATTAAACAAAGATACGACTTTCCTCTGCGGGTCTTTACAATTTTCTCTTTCGCGATGCCTAATTTTCAACTGATCTTTCCTTTTTCGCCTAAAACATCAACGACACTGGAAAAACCTTTAGGACCGAAGGGAGAGAGACACTTTTCCTCTGTGAACGAACACAAGTCGCGAAAAATGTATACCCACGTCATCTCTATAACTCTAGACTTATTTGTACCCAAAGGAATAAAATTGATAGGTATTCTAAAATATGCATAACGTAAGGAGATCAAATCTTTGTCTATTTTTTTACAAGAAAGTCACGAAAATTCCCTCAAATTCCATCGTTGTAAATTTATAAAATTTCCATGAGAAATTACAAGCCGATCATTTTGACCGCTTTGGTAGTTTTGGCGCTAAAAATTTACTAAAATTTACATTGAATTCAGTATTGAATAATAAGTAAAATGTAGTTTGTTGTATAATTACACAATTTTGAAGCGAAATAATATACTTTTCCTCTTCCTCTTCAAGTTTAAGAAACAAACTAGAAATCCTCCGTTTTCT